>BSBM01000131.1:3507500-3745000 GCA_027924585.1 Larix kaempferi
TTTAGAAAATCTTCTTAGTATTTGATGGCTATAATACTTCTTCCCTGGAAAACCATTTCCAATGCCCTATGACATATATATACTAAGTTCAAAACCATATAATGGCACTTCCATCCTCAATCACAGTACAATGATACCTCAAGAGGCCATGTCTAGTTGGTGGAGGTAACCTTCTTAGCCCTAGATGGATATAATATTCCTTTAAGGCTCGAGTATTAGGTATCCTCCCTTGACCATGTCCAATTCCCTAAGTCCCCAAGACTTGGATACATCTAGTGCAATGGATACCCTTGTTGAATAGAGGGGGGGTGGGGGATTGGGTGGATAGGAAGGGAAGAGGGGTGGGGTTATAGATAGTGGGGAGGGGGGTTGGTTAGGGATAGATAGATAAAAAATAAATGTGTAAAACAACAATGCATTCGCGCACAGAAGTGCGCGTGCTATAACGCGCATAGGAGTGCGCACCCATGTCTGAATTCAATTTTTTTTTGGCACCCTTGCAGGATTGGAATTAGCTTCGGACTACACCTTGAGGCTCGGTTTGATTTATGTCTGATTTATGGAAGAACACATCAAATGCTGTAACTTTCGGTTTTTCACAACTAGTTCCGCATATGCTCCACAAGTGCACTGTAGATGAAATTGCACACACTTATCAAGCTCTGTGTGCAGATTCTAAATATATAATTTTTTAAGAGATCTTGTAATGTACCCACCTGCTGACCCAATGCAAGGAAGGGAACATGGCACTATAATATGGGAATTTCATAAACCTCAGCCCACTAATTCGAATCATAAGAATTTATACATTGGTGTGCAGATACAATTAGGAAATATGCACAGCAGAATTTAAAACTAATCCACACACATTACTCATGCATACAACATATCAACAGTTATTGAATTAATATAGTGCAGAAGCAAATATAGAGGCATAAAAACACTTATCTTCATTTTGCAATTTCCCAAGCAACTAGCTATGTCGCTGCAACGTTCCACCCAGCCATAGGCTCTTCGACAGCTTATACTGAGTCTGTCCGAAGGCCACCCCCGAGCTGGGCATGATTCCTTCAAGGAAAAGGGGACATTCACTCTCTCACAACCAATTAATCATCCCATCTGAGCTAAGCCAGTCCATAGCTGGGTTTATCAGGCTACAATTGAACCCTGGATTATCGCACTCAAGCTCAAGCCCAAGCCATGGATACCCATACCCATACCCAACATACTCTTCTCTCACACAGTAAGCACAAACAGGGGCATGGATACACATTTTAGACAGTGGGATTTACAAACAAGATGGCCATGGGTTTTCCCAAAAACGTTCCCAACCAAAAACGGATTGTGGGATGGGCAAACAACCACATGGGGGGGGAAACGATTTCTTCCCCCAAATATCTCAGCCTTTAACAGCCCAACACGGTCTCTATTGAACCCCCATTCAATTTCCCTTCTTCCCCACTGGTATACAACACAGAAAATGCCCTTCTCTACTGGGGAAATGAAGAAAACGTTGCAACATGGCTGGAAGACGCCCAGGTAGCTCTAAACTCGTGAGGGAGGAAGAATTCTCATGAATAATGGCTTGGGTGAGAAATTCATGGCTCTTTTCTTGCCCAAGGAGACAAACACTTTTTTCCATAAAGGGTGGCTTGCCCATACTCGATTTTGGACAGCCATACCTCCCCATTCCCAAGGCATTAACTTCCTCAACCAACTCTTGGGAGAAATCAATGGTTGGGTACCAAAGTCAACATGGGTAGTTGAGAGTTTGATGGGTTCTTTCATTGACACTTGGCTTGAATCTAGTGGCTCAAGGGTTTGAATGTTTTCCCTCCCAATTCCTTGTGAAATCATGCCCCCATCTCTTCGTTCCATTGCATAGCTAGTTGTGGGTATTTTTATTAAAATGCATATTACATGATATTTGAATTTCCAACATGCATTGCTAGCATGCGAACCATATGCATCATGAAATCGATGGCGGGACCTTGGCCTTGAGCTCCTCACCATGATTTCATAACAAGATTACATCATTTATAATGTTAATGCCATGGGGCCAAACTGGGGACATTACAGATCTGTTGTTGTTTTCTATTTTTAATTTATTTTTAACTACACTCATGTCAAATTTGTAAAAAAAATAGGTCGTTTATTTGGCCTATAACTTTTGATTGGCTTATCTATTTCGAAAACATAAAAGAATCTGCACAATAGCACAAAAATACCTACAACCTAAAAAAAAAGAAAAAGTATTTTGATTATTGTTAGACCATGATATGGTGGCTCAACACTTTACCATGTCATTTTAGGGCTTCACCGACTTCGGTAATTTAAATAAAATATAAAATTGACTTTTAAAATTTTGGAAAAATATCCCCACACAAGATTCTTCTGTTGCCTACGCCTCTACATTTTTTTTCTTGTAAATTGAAAATTTACATAGAAAACAGGTGGCTCAACAAAAACATGTGCATTATGTTTGAGAAAAAAAATAACATACCAATCTTCGAATACTGACATTTGGGGTTGTTATACAACATTTCCATAAATAAAAGTTATATATTCCGGAAGGTCATCCATTTTTCTACGTTTCATCTTTTTACACGTAATCCGAAAAATGTTTGTAGGTACCTCTAATAATTCATTTAATGATAATATTTCCGTTTATTCAGAATGTCATTGCAACTAACGTGTCATAATTGGGTATCATTACGTTGCACCAGCCCAAAACCTAGAGCTTAACCATAGTCGACGTCGAATTGCATAGATAAGAGTAAATAGACCAAAAAACCAAAAAGGAGGAGCAACATCCCTTACTTGCTGAGAGAACTGTGCACTTCTACATCCGCAACAAGTAAGATCACCCTCATGCTTGAAATGCGACGTCCCCACCATGGTTTCAGTGTTCTCCACCTTTACTTGACTGGATTGTCCACTTTGAGTTGGATTAGATGCAGTGGAACCCGATGTTGGCACTGAATGATCCTATGAAGAAGGGTCCTTAATCTTGAATAATGGAAGAGAAATATGCATGCCCTTTGCAAGGTCCATACATCCGTCGATGATTCTTTTCACACATAGGGAAATTTTCTAAAATTTCTGCTGCATTTCCTCTAAGAGGTTGTCGATTTTATTTTTCACATTGAACATGTCATGAATAGTGGAGAGAAGATGGTATGGCATGACGCTGTATATAAAATCATTTCATAACTATTGTTATAGTTAAATTAGTTACGAAATGATTTTATATAGTTGAAAAGTTTTTAATTGTATTGTTATTTAAAATATAATATTAATACTAATTTTATATACATTTAATTTTTATTCTTTTTCCAAAGAGACTATATAATTGATATTAAAAAAGAATCAAAGTATAGATAAGTTTTCATGGTTCCTTCAAAACATATAGTACTTACATTACAAAAAGAAATATACTATCCCAAAAGAACCAAAAATTAGATTAAACCATCAATAACATCCCTTCCATATCAACATACTAACATAATATGTCCATCCTCCAACTCATAACAAAACTAGACTTGAAAAAATCTTCCATGAAGCCTAAGAGAACATCCAAGTTGAAATGGATTATGCCACATAATTGAATTCCCTGTAGATACTAGAAAAATATAAAGCCAAAATGAAATGTTGCAACAACATGATCTTGCACTTCCATCCATTGAAATCCAACACTTCCAAACAAGCCTTCCCAGAAACCCAATCAATGATAATTTTTGCATCCACAAACATATTTAGGCTTACAATATTCCTAGAATGGGAAAAAAGCAATAAGCCTCATATTGTAAGCAATTATTACACTATTATTAGTCTTGTCGTCCTTTACTTTACTTTAAAACAATGACATTAGTTATGTTCTTAATAATAATAGTAAATATAATTTTGTTATTTTTGTTATTACACTGATAGGTGTTTAGATATTATCTGATATTTTGGACTTCCTTGAGTGGATCAACAATATTAACTTGAGTGTAACAAGTTTATAATGAGGATTCATTTGAGTAAGATTTAAATAAGCTTTAGTTAAATGGTGGTTAAGAAAATGATATGTTTATTAAATAATATTTGTTTTATGTTTATATTAAGCAGTTTAATGTTTACATTAGTTTAATGTTTACGTTAGTTTAATGTTTAGCCTTTGTTTAACAATTAGCCATTTCCAAAAAACCAAGTGGTTGGCTACACCTATTGGTGTTCACCGACCACTTTACTTATCCATATTATATGATAATGACCATTTCAACCTTTAGGTGGTTTAATATTTCTTATCTTTTATTTGATATAAAACATATCTTTAAATATATATTATATAAGTGTAATATGGATAAGATGTATATCATCATGTAATTTTACTAAATTAAAATGAAAAAGAAAGGGAAGAAGAAGGTTGAACGTTTAGGAAACTTGAATGATGGTGAAAGGAGCTAAACAAAGGCACACATAATTTAGGAAGAAAATGATTTAGTTGTTAGTCATAATACTTTAGAGATTTATCATAAAAAATGAGATAATATTATGTTTATACAAGTTATAATAAAAAAGAGAACACCATTATTTAAAAATCTAGATAGAACAAAGTATTTTCAAGAAAATATATGTAAGATCAAGGTTACCTTTTGAATGTGATTATTAATGGTATAAGAGCATTGATTAATATTAAAAAAGGTGATAGAGATACTAAAATCAAAATGTCTTCTACATCCTAGTCCTTATATGGGGTAAGGATTAAATAGAAATGATCATATTATTACTTTAGAACAATATATATTGGTTTTTCAATTAGTATTTTATTATTTTCATGTGACTTTTGATGTTGTTTCCATGGATTCTTGTCATTTATTTATTTGTATAGATTAAATGAGAATTTGATTCTAGGAAAAGGTTTATTTTAGCAATGGAGGACTTTGGTGATAATTTCATTACCGCACATCAAATGGGGGTTTGATCCATGGTTAACTAATATATATTCAATATTCCAAATACATATTCATCAATGAATAAAGAATGATAAAATCAAGATATCTTGTCCTCTTCATTTATAGTCACCAAAGGGACTGTATTTTTAACTGATCCACTACCCATGAGTATGGATGTAGTGACACGGATGCTAGGTGTAATTTATGCAGATGGTATAATGGGGATATATGTTGAAGTGGTAGTTGGGCTAGTGGTGGATACACCACCAAAAATCCACCCATAAAAGGGGTTGGAAGTCACACCATCCATGGGGCTAGATAGAGCTGTGTATATGGGTAACTCTGACTCAAAATTAGAGGTAAAATAAGGGGCGTTAGGATCTGATGACAAGGTTGTGCGCCTGTGACGGGTGCGATCAAGTGAATCGTGCTGCAGGGAGAGTCCTTGTAGACGATGAGAGTGTCTCTGTGAATCAATGGTGATAGGTGTAAAAGTACTAATGGGTTGTGGTGAGTTAAATGCTCAAAAATACTAGTGCAACCGTGTGTGCAAAAGGAGAGCTCAAAAAATATGGCACTCAGGCCAACAACAAATGCTCAAAACGCGTGCTACAACAACATGCTGCAACAAGCGGAGAGGCAATAAAAATGGTCAGAATACCAACAAGCAGCACTCCTAAAAAAAAAAGGTAGGCTCACTAATCCAATGGGGGTATAGGAGCATGCAAACACTTATCTAAAAGATATAAAATCTCACACAAATCGTATTCCCTGTAGGGTGATGAAATCCATAGTCAAGCAATACGAAATGGAGAACCAAGTGGCCAAAGGATATCCCTCTACCGAGAAGGAATCCGGGTAAAAGATCCCTAAAAGAATGGAAAATAAGCTACCTCGTTCATGGCATGTCCGGAAAGGTGTCCCGTAGCTTTAGTTCTTTGGTTGTCACACACCCGATATGGGAACCAGTATGCACGACGATAACAACGAGTTGGTCTCCTTTAATACAGAATGGAGAGAGGCATTCCACTCAGACTTTTGGAACGAGTCTTGCTACTTGCCCTCCTAAGGGAGAGGCCTTCCAACAAATCGGTGTTAACCGTACCAACAAGTAATAGGGAGTTTTGGATCCCTAGATGACAACAACTATGTTTCAAATGTAAATGAAAAAGGGGTGTTAGTGTAGCTAGTGTTTTCACACCAACTCGTGCTAAAGAGCACCTCGTATTTTCTGGAACCCTTAGTAGCAGTTCATGTAAATGGGTAAAAAATTGTGAAGAAACAAAAGATAACTAATATATGTGAGCGCATCAATGAAAATAAAAATTTAACAAATTAACTGCTGCAGTAATATTAGAAAGAGTAACCCATGAGTGAAAATATGATTTTTTGTATTAATTTGTAAGAAATGGTTTTAAAATGTGATGTTACCTCAAAAGGTGAGATTGTAGGAGGCCTTGCAGCCATACGTGAGTAGTGCACCGAGTCTATAGGGTTCCTTTCTCTTCTCCAAATGCTCAATGGCTTGGCCAAAACTCAACTGAATGGGAAACAAAATATCAAGGTGATAGGCGAAAGTTCAACAGGAATTTCGGTAGCATAAGGGTGTAAAGAGTTGATCATGGATGTGAAATGGGGGGCCTCCATCACCATTTTATAGAGATTTTGGGTGGTGCAGTATTGACCCATGGTTTTGGGAAACCAGTAGTATTGGTTTGTAGTATTGGATATTTTCCCTCTTTTTGAATTTATTTTTGACTTTTTTTGACTTTTTATTTTATTTTGGGGATTTTGGACCCCTTTTTGAGGGTTTTTGACCTTTTTTGAAGGAATTTCATTAATTGAGGAGGGAAATCATTATTTTTTTCCTTTTCGGTTACCATTTGAGGGTTTTTTAGGGTTGTGGAGGCAAAAAATGTAGGAAAAGTGGACAAATGTGTTATGTGACTAGGGAGATGAGCTAGTGAACAATTTTTGGGTGTTAACAATCACCATCATTCTTAATAATCATTATGCTCATTGTTACCATCACCATCCTCATCATCATTGTCTCAATGTTTCATTGTCACCATCACCATCCTCATCCTCATGCCCATTTTCTGTCATGTCCCAAATTTGGTATTGGGTCACAATGGCCTAATCACATTGGCTCTATTCATTAGAATTTGTCAAATTGATGCTAAAGGTCAAATAATTGCCAAGGAGGAAAATTACTAGTTTCCTAGGTTTGGGGTGGAAGCTTTGGGATTTGGAATAATGGGGATAATAAATGATGTTTGAACATTAGAATGGAATAAATATTTAATAAATGAGATAAATAAATATATACAAGTGAAAATCAAAGTGGCATTTCATGATGAAGACACATGGAGGAAGTGGGACCCACATATGGCTAGATTTCCCCACTACATTTGGCATCATTCTCTCACCAATTCGAATTCAAGGTGAATGGTAACATACTTGGGGGAGTCCAAAAGGTATTATTCATTGCATGACTCATCCAAGGTCGAAATATAGAGGAAGAGTAACTCCCATGGAAGAGGAAGAGGCAATTTGGAGCTAGTGAGACACTTGGGCTAGATTTCCTAGCTCTATGACAACAATGATGAAGATGCTATGACACGTATGACACAAATCAGACCTGAAGGCTGACATATGACATATATGACATGTCAGGGCTAAAAATAGACTCCAAGAGGGCGCTCAAGGGTGTTAGGGCAGCTAAGATGCTTCCACATGTGATTTGGTGGAAGTGGGAGACTAGGAATTGTTGTACAAGTGACGTTCTTTGGAATCTCTTCCCAACTTGAGTTGGCATGAGTCTCTTGGAAGGAATTCGACCCATGGAGGACATTAGAAGTTTATAAATGTCAATAACAAAGAATGAAACCAGCTTTTGATCATTTGTAGAATTTGCAATTGCATTTGTGAAGAGGGAGAGCTAGTGGATGACTAGTTTCTTGCCTTAGCCAATTTCGAGGGTGAAAGATTCCCATCCAAGTTGGCAATTGGAAAGGCCATTCAGACCTTTCATTTGGAGCTTTAATGGAGTGTTTATTTGCAGGTGTAAGCTACAGGGCAGCTCATGGTTTCTTCTATTGCAGCTCGCTCCTTCAACCATTTCCAGTTTTGATGGCATATTCTTGATCCTTGAGGGAGGGCGTTTTTGGTGAGCTATTGTACTCTTTGGGGGAGCTTCTAATGCCCCATTTCTTTTGTAATATGAAGTAAATACTCTGTTCTTCATCTCCAGAAAGTTTCAGGTCGAAATTCCAAGTAGAAATGTATAAATCTCATTTTTAATGGAAGAACAATGCCATTTCCCCACTACCTTGTTGTGAACCAATGTATTGATAATGATTTCGAATGAATGGATGATTCTATGATATATTTGTGATCAATATACTGCCATGGATGTATTCTACAAGTTTCATGTACTGTACTTGAGCATTTGAAGCATTTTTACTCATTTTAGTTGTATTGGGAGGTGAAATAGTGCCATTTCCCCAAGGGTCGAATTGGGGATTTTTGCAGTTGAATGGGAGAGGGTGAGAACAGTTGCAATAAACCATTAATGGTGCATATGAGACCTTAATAACATACTTAACACATTACATACCTCTGTTCATAAATTTGAGTGGGTTTGGAGGCATTTGGGAAGCCATTTTCAGTACTTACCTCAGGGGGATTTGAACCCCAAATTACTAGTAAAATTGCATACTTGGTCCAGAATCTTAAGAGAGTTTGCAGAGGTCTTTTGGTGGCCATATGTTATCCCTGAACATCATATTCAATTCCTAATATCATTCATAAACCTTCCTTGAATATTTGAAGGCATTTGGAGTCAATTTGAGACCTAGAGACCAATACTAGTCAAATGGAAATCACTAGTAAAGTTACCTACATTGACCAGAATTGAAAGAGTATTTGCAGAAGTGTTTTAAAGGTACAAAGGCATCCCTGAAACACATATATATGTTCTAATATCATCCATATACCTTCTCAGAATATTTGGGATCATTTGGGGCAAATTTGGGACCTAGAGATCGAAATTAGTCCAAGGTCGAACCAAGGAAAAAAGTGGAAAATTGCAATTTTAATAAAATTCCTAACAAGGGACATTACATTTTCACCATCGTTTCCATCATTCTCACTGTCACCATCACTGTCCCCATGATCATTATCACCATCATAATCATGCTTCATCATCATGATGCCCATTTCCACCATTAACATCATCATCATTGACATGCCCATTGTCACCATCACCATGCTCATTTCCACCATCACCATCATGCTTCATCATCCTCGTGATCATGTTGTCACCATCACCATCCTCATCCTCATTTCCACCATAGGTGAAACAAGTATAGGTCATTTTTTTTGGTTGACACTATATATGTCACAAATTTCCTCTCTTACTACTTTCCAAGAAAAATAACATTTGTTTCTATATTTGTTCAATTTTTCATATTCATAAACAACTTTATAAATTGCACAAGCTTCATCATGGATTTGTTTCCTTTTTTCTCTCTCATCTAAGCACACCATAAAATTTTCATCCATCATCATCCTTATCCTCATTGTTATTAGCATTGGAATCAATATGATCATCCTCATCATCATCATTGCTGTCATGTTCATTGTCACCATCACCATGCCCATTGTTAACATCACCATCATGCTTCATCATACTCATGCTAATTGTCACCATCACCATCCTCATCCTCATTGTATCATTGTCACCATCACCATCCTCATCCTCGTGCCCATTTTCACCGTCGTCTCCATAATGATAATTGTCACCATCACCACCCCCATGCTCATTGTCACCATCACCATCATGCTTCATCATCACCATACCCATTTCCATAATCAACACCATCATTGTCATACCCATTATCACCATCACCATCATGCTTCATCATCATCATGATCATGTGGTCACAATCACCATCCTCATCCTCATTGTCTCCATAGGTGAAACAAAAATAGGTTGTTTTGTTGGTTGCAACTATATATCCCACAAAGTGCCTCTCCTACTACTTACAAAGAAAAATAGCATTTGTTTCTATATTTTTTCAATTTTTCATATTCATAAACAACTTGATAAATTGCACAAACTTCATCATGGATTTGTTGTCTTTGTTTTTCTATCTCATATAAGTGCACCATGATATTTGCATCCATCATCATCCAGATACTCATTGTTATTGGCTTTCATGGAATTTCGATCCTCATCCTCATCATCCTCATCGTTGTCATGTTCATTGTCACCATCACCATGCCCATTGTCAGCATCACAATCATGCTTCATCATCCTCATGCTCATTGTCACCATCGCCATGCTCATTTGGTCAAAGGGCATGGAATCGAAACTGGGAAAGATAACTAGGTTCATTTATCTCCGAAATATGTGTTTGGCCATTGTGGATGTGGTCATGTTTCCATAGTTTCTTGGGATATTTTTATTCAAGATTGACTCCCTTGTACGAAATTGGCACTTTCCCTTACTGAGCAAAATACTAGTACTGGAGATGGCATAAAACAACCATTTTTTGGAAACTAAATCATGATAGAGGGGTTATCCTCTATTAAACCCAACATTCTAAATCCATTGGAATTGGCGGTTTCATAATTTGACATATGGTTTTTGTTTTGTGTCCAGTTCCAACTTGACCCCTCGGGCCTTTTACAGACAATTTGTGAATTTGGTATAGGGCACAAAATCCAAAATAGGAAGCATAACTAGGTTCGGCCAGATCCCACATATGTGTACGGACATTGTGGATGTGGTCATGTTTCCCACAATCACCTAGGAAATTTTTATTTAGAATTGACCCCCTTGTGCAAAATTGGTGTTGGCACTTATTGAGAAAAATACTAGTTCAGGAGATAATTGTATAATACGACCATTTCTAGGAAATTGAGTTGCAGTAGAGGGGTTCCCCTTGCTGAAATTTTTTTTATAAATACATTAGAATTAACGGTTTCGTTATTCGAGTTATGTTTTTTTTTTCTATGTCTAGTTGGATGTAGAGCCTGTCTAACTGAGCAAGTGATTTTTTTTTTTTTTTTTGCAACACATAACTCCTAAGAGATTTCACTATGACAAAAAGTAACCTATGACTATTATGTAACTCAAATGGTTTCTAGGAATAATTCACGTATCTCTCTACTTAGTTAGCATATCTCCAACTGATCATTTTGAGGAACACCAATTATACATAATACATAATATGTCCTATGTTGAAGATGATATGAGATGCAGTAAGTACTAAATAAAACATTGATTCGAACCATACATATTCCAAATAATAAGGGACATTCTCAACAATAAGCAATATGAGGTTCACTACGTAATAATAAAAGACATTCCCAGTATTTCCACATGACAGTATGAGATTATAATAAACAAGACATTTATTTTTAAATTAATACATTAATAAATAAAGGGCATTCTCAATATTTTAAAAAACAACATGAGGTTACATTAAATAATGGAATTGCTTTTAGAATAATACATATCTCAGGTAATGGGAGGACACTCCACTTCTTCACCTAAATATAATTGCTCAATAAATGATAATTCAATTAAAAATAAGGGTATAAATAATAAAGAAAATTCATCTAAGAGTAAAGAGTAGCATTGCCTATCAATCCCACTTTTTGGTATGTAAATCGTCATAATTAAGGATATTTTATTTCAATCCTAAGGACTAGTTTGACATAAGTGCAAATATTACATTTCAAATTCAGACAAAACTATTCCATGTATGTATCTAAATATAAATTGCACATATAATATCTCTTCCCATAAATTATACAATGCGTAAATAATAGCATTATACTTGACATATATAATGCTCTTTTCTCTAATATAAAATATAGAACAGTAACTCATGTAATCGGTACAATTAAGTAATTATCCTACAATTACAAAAGTGCGTAGCATTAGCATATATGATTTACATATATAATACCCTGTTCCCTTCAATAACTATACACAACATCCGAGGGATAAAATGAATCCCACCCGAGTCTTTAAAATACAATTGGGAATTTGTGGAAACCCTAATAGTACACAGTGATTGGATAAGAAATTGGTATGCTAGTAGGGTTCTCGAGACGTGACTCAGAGAAGTTGAATTATAAAATGCATATATTGTAGATCTGGAGATTAGGATTTAATAAGCTGGAATTTCCGATCTAGATTGGAATTTAATTATGAGTTTGAAGTCATCGCCCCGAAGCTCAGAATGTTGTAGATTTATGCCACAACTCAGAAGTTTTAAACCAAAAATAAAAATACAGAGGTTTAGAAAGAGCGAAAATTAATTCATAACAGGAATCCTGGAGACATTAAGCAAGAATTCGATATAGAGATCGAATGCAGAGAATGAACGGTGAATCCCTTTTGAAATCGAGAATCCTGGAAACGTTGCCCTAAAACCGATTTGTAGATAAGTAAGAGGCAATGCATTTTAAAATTTCAATTCTGGAAACGCTGCCCTGTGAATGCGACTTTGCAGAGAAGTAAGAAGACAAAAACACTTCGAAGTGGGATCGGGTAGCACAACGTCGAAAGGGTAATTACAGAGTTTAGCCATTCCTTTAACAAAGTTATAATCGCCAGTTGTAATGGAAACCAGAGTTCAAAATTAAGAAACCACAATCAGAGTCTGGGTTGCCATTCAAATGAATCGCAGGAAAATTTTGAAGGTTTCTAGAATTAAACAAACAATTCATTTCAAATTCTAAAAGACGCCTAGGCATTGGAATTTAAAAATACTACTTCATTTCGATTTCTGTAGGACGTCACAACATTGGACCCACACAGCGATAATAGAATCCGTTTTATAAAAATTGAAGATGCCAAGGAATGGATCTACGCACAGCTTTAGTGTCAACACAAATTGATTTAAGAACTCTGGAAACATCAGTAAAAGTGATTCAATCGGGTTTAATCGATGCTCCAAACATTCAACTTAGTAATCTACCATTCAAGCCATGGTTGCAGATCGAAATCGATCTCAATTAAAGAAAATCATGATCAAAGCGAGATACAATGCGGACCGAACTAAAGTCAAATACAGAGTATTAAAAATCTCTAAGTGTGCTGGATTCGAAACTAAAGGACAATAAGTTTAAATAAATCTCAGAACAGCAGATCGATTTCCACAGATTCTTTTAGAATCGAATTCATATAAAATAACAGAGTATTAAAATCTCGAGTGTGCTGGATTCGAAACTAAAGGACAAAAAGTTTACTTAAATCTCAGAATAGCAGATCGATTTCCACAGATTGTTTTAGAATCGAATTCATATAAAATAACAGAGTATTAAAATCTCGACTGTGCTGGATTCGAAACTAAAGGACAACAAGTTTACATAAATCTCAAAACAGCAGATTGATTTCCACAGATTGTTTTAGAATCGAATTCATATAAAATAACAGAGTATTAAAATCTCGAGTGTGCTGGATTCGAAACTAAAGGACAACAAGTTTACATAAATCTCAGAACAGCAGGTTGATTTCCACAGATTGTTTTAGAATCGAATTCATATAAAATAACAGAGCATTAAAATCTCGAGTGTGCTAGATTCGGGTCTATAAAGTTATTGAAAACAAAGTTAACCTTAAAGAAATACGGAGGGTATCCGATTTAGAGAATGAAGCTATGAATAGGGTCTAAACATTGAACTAATTCGATCTTAATAAAAATATATATATATATTCAACAAAATCTATACATCTACAAATAACTGGATCGATTTGCAATCTTTTGATATTTTTCTTTCTTTCAAAGGAAACGAAGAAGTAAGAAATCAATCTCAATGCTGAAAAATGTAATTGAAAAATATTGAACCTGATTCGGAGGTCGAACTTAAAGTCAAGTAGATAGTTGTTGCTGTGATTGATGTGATTGATTTGGCTGTCGAGATCCAAACTTGACGAGATACCGACAACCCCTCGGTTGACCACCCTACCATATCGAGGTTACTCTTTTTCACCTCGAACCTCCGAACTAATGGGGTCGTAAGAATAGCTAGCCTCCCGAAAGGATCTCCCAATCCCCGTTCCGGTTAATCCCAACTCTAAGGATCATAACATAATTCGAGATTATGATAACCATCCAGCATTATGGAGAAAGAGAGTCATTCTCTCATTCTCTTCCCTCATTATATAGCAAATTCTTGTGTGCCATGTGTCTGTCCATGCACAAGTTTAATTTAATTTAATATTTTAATTTCCAATATTCTCAAATACATGTGTCTCAATGTTTTTAATGTGCACCTAATTCCCTAAATTAGTGGAAATTAGGTGTAGAAGAGTCCTACTCTTCCTTTGGTTCTCTTTTTATCTTACTTCATATCTTTTTAGTAAACTAATTTTTTTTATTTCTTTAATTTCTTTTAATAAAAATTTATAAAGAAACTGTTTATCTTATTTATTAAAAACTAATTCCACACCAAGTTTTAAAAGTTGTTTTATTATTATATATATATATATATATATATATATATATATATATATAAACACACACACACACACACATATATATATATATATATATATATATATATATATATTTAATTTAAATTCTTTATAAAAAAAGATATTTGCAAACTTTGAAATCTGAACTTCTAAAAGGATTTCACTTACAATGCCTCTAGTTAACTTTGGTTTTTCTCATTTTTATAAAGTAGATAAGTAAGATATTTTAATTTAAACAAATTAATTGTTTTTGTTTAGTTCTCTTTCTAATTTTTTTTTTTTTTTTTATAATTCTTTTTTTCTCTAAATAAAATAAAGAATATTATTTTCCTTTAATTGTCTTTTAATTTAAAGTTACTTGAATTTATTTTTTTACAAGTTCTCAATTTCTTCCTTTAAATAATATTATCTTTTCTTGTCCAGGTGCCTCTTCGGCGGGTCCTTCCGACAGTTCCACTCCTTTCTTTTTTATGGGGAGTACTGCGTAGTGACCGGGAATCGTTACCGCGATCTCTCAACTACGCTCCTTGGAGACTAAGAGATGTTGAGGGATAAGGCTCTCCTTATTGCGCGCCCCTCAACTCATTGTACGCGACCAAATCGTTATGGTCTTTCATGTACCGCATACGCTTCCTTGGGTGAACTGAAACAGCTTCACCCATGCATGAATTCCTAATTTGGGGTCGACAGTCAATCGCTGTACCCCTAAGTGTTCTTTCTGTTCTTACAACCCCTATAATTCCATTTTGGGTCAGTCGGTAAATTGTCTTACCTGCCACTGCACACACTCAAACGCATATTAGTAGCGCTGCACTATAAAAAATTTGTATCATCCTTTTTATTTTCGAGCTGTCAGTCGAGTATAAACAAATCATCATTTTTCATTTCAAGTAATTTCAACATTCATCATTTTTCATTTTCTCAGTCAGTCAAATATAAACAAATCATCATTTTTCATTTCAAGTAATTTCAACATTCATCATTTTTTATTTTCCCAGTCAGTCGAGTATATCCATAAATCATCATTTATCTAACCATTTTTATTTCGCATATAAAATCTAAAGCAATCATTCATGGTCCAAGTTTTTATAACTCTGGGTCACTTCAAACCAGTGCCCTCAAAATAGTTAAATCCGTCGTAGGTCTCAAATGTAATATGATCAGTCATAAGTCTCAAATCATAAGTCAGAAGTAATCAAATCAATCATAAGTGTTGAGGCGGGCATTACATTGGAACTCACCCCCTCCATGCATTTAGGGACAATTTGTGAATTTGTTCTACGGGCACAGAATCCAAATTAGGAATCATAATTGGGTTTTGTTAGCTTCCATAGATGTGTTTGGCCATTGTGTATTTGGTAACAATTCCCACATTCACCCATGATATTTTTATTCAAAATTGACTCCATTGTGCAAAATTTTCATGGGCCAATAAGACAAGGATGTACACTTTCTCACCACCCTACTATCATTTTGTATCTAAGGTTGGTGTCTTTGTAGATGCAAATGCATGGGATACTTGCACATTTAACCAAATGCAATAAACTGTCATGCATCACTTGGTTGTTTAGTTCCCTCCTATGTTTTTGAGATATCTTTCTTGTATTGGTGAATGGATATTTTAGAAAGTTGTGGAATGTATTGCTAGACAAGTGCCCATGGAATAGTGTAGTTAGTCTTATTGCCTAGTTTGTCAATTGAGAATTTAATTATGGGTTGGAATGAGTAATTTGTGGTTTGGAATTTAATTATGGATTGGGTTGGTTTACACTTCCAAAATAGTCCCCAAGACACTTGTAATGACTATAACCACTGATAAATGACAATTAAATGAAAAATCGCAACTGAAATAAATGGGGCAGTAGCATATATTAGTTCATAACATGTACAAAAATTGGATCCAAGTCTCTATGGAATGATACAAAGAATGCAAGAAAAAATAAATAGTTATAGCTAGAATTATTGATCTAAGATCATTCACATAACAATTAAACTTCCATCAATGATACTTAAACTCAATTTGATTTTCTTAGGGTTTGATTTAGATTTGTTGTTTTAGTGGTTTTGAAGTTAAATCCCAAAGAAGAAGGAGAGAAAAGGTACCCCTATTTCCTCTACTCATCATTTTTCTTAATATATGAGTACTATGTTTAGGGTTTGTTTGGATTGTTGCGCTATGTGTGACCATTGATATGCTTTGTTGTGCATTGCGAAATTATTTACAGATTAAGACATGAAGAGGGAATGTAACATCCCCAAAATTCATTAAAATTTAAAAATTTTCTAAGCGGTCTATTCGCCAATAAATGCTATGCGGAAGTATAAAGTTTCAGCATTTAAATTTACTATTTTAAATAAAAAGCGACATTTAAACATCTCATAAATTATAATAAATTATTTAATTGTCTGAATGACAATTAACTAGATATTAACCTAATTCTTAGATATATAATCGTCATTAAATGCATGTTGTAACAACATTCAACTAAATCTATAGTCCTACGTAAGAATGGTATAATACTATCTATGTTATCGTTTTATGCCTATAGAATTTATTTTTAATTAGAAGATGTATCATTGTCTTGTACATTCAATTCACTTGGTTCTAACATTCCAAGTGTCGACATTTATTGAATTCATCCTAAGCTGCTTGTATCACTGTGAGTCCAATTACGCTTATGAATTCAGGTGTAAGCCATAAACTATTTGAGACGAGGAATTAACATTTCCTATTTATATGTCTTATGTCGTAAAGTAATCATTTATGCATGCTTTAGCTTAATGTAGATATGTTAAGAGTGTAGCTCTAAAAATTGGTAAATTAAGGATACTATTGTTTGATGAGGAATATTCTGGTGTAAGCCTGAGACTTACTTAGCTTCATGCTAAAGCAATTATACCTTCTAATTTGTATAGGTTACAGGTTTGATTTTTAACTAGCAAGAAATGATAAAATACATGTTTATGACTAAACCTCCAAGGCAAGAAATTATACCAAGGCTATTATATTTTAAGTTTGATAAGGGTCAATGTCGGTAAATTTGCAAGGTCCTAAACTATATGACAGTGGTGACTTAAAACCAAACTAATGTCTTGGTTATGGAAATGATGAGCTTCTTTGATGGTGTAAGTATTAATGGACTCCGAAATGCACGATGAAATTTATGGTCATCACACTTCTTCTTGGCTTCTTGGCATTAATAATGTATTCGTTCGAACTATATAAAATTGGATACTACATCACCATCCAGTGCTATAATAAAATGTACTTCTCAAAAAACGTTATCAACTATAGCAAAGTGGGTTTAGATCTTGATTTGGTGGATGACAAGGCAAGAAGTTATTGCCATCATGTGAATGATATGAATGCTGCTTGAAATTATCAAAACCCTACTACTACGTTCGGGGGTTTGGTCTTTCCTCGTTATTGTTTCTCCGTGGAGGAGGAAGGTAGAGCCTTCTCGGCTGCCAGGTTTATGCATCCAATTGAGCACTACCTGCGAGTTGGTTACAACCAAGTCGTGGTTCTTTAAGGTGGTCCTATCGTGCTGCTAGTTTTCCTTTCAGCTAGGGTTCCAAACCTACGAAGGTAATCTCTTAAAAAATCATTGCTCTACTTGTTTACAATTGTAAGCTTTTGGTTTTTAATAATGGCGTTCTTCAAATTTTAACCTCGACAGTGGTTGTTTGACAGGGACCACAGTCAACTTACTTGGTGATGGATTTGTAAAAGGAAAATGGAACTTGGATCCAGTGTTGGT
The DNA here is from genome assembly GCA_027924585.1 of Larix kaempferi. Classification (NCBI taxonomy): domain Eukaryota; kingdom Viridiplantae; phylum Streptophyta; class Pinopsida; order Pinales; family Pinaceae; genus Larix; species Larix kaempferi. The sequence continues at coordinate 3,525,698 of BSBM01000131.1, forward strand.
GTGTTAGGATATCTCATCATTCACTTTTATACTTTGCATGCATTGCATGCACCCGCATGCTACCCAGTCATCAGTATGGTACCTCCAGCACCTAGTCCTTAGTCTCCCAGTATTTGGGAGCTACTTTCCACTTAGTTTAAGCCCTCCTAGCCTGTCATGCACCTAGTTTGCAACTACCACTGAAGAAGGGCACCTTTCTCACCTACCAGTCCAGTTACACTTCAGTTATCACTCCAATTTACTTATAATTGACCCATAACTGATGTTATCACTCCGATGAGACATGACTGACAGTTCTTAGTACATTTAAGCCCTCATGCATGCTCCACTGAGCCTCCATCCCTAGATTAGCGCCACTTACCATTAGTTACACTTATTAGACTCATTTAGACTCAGTTAGACTTAGTTTGACACCTGTTTGACAGTGACTTGTGCATTGATGACCACCACTGATTGATGATGAGGACTCCTAGTTGGAGCCAAGCTATGCCATTCAGTTAATTCGAATGACCTTCTTAGGCAATTCGAATTGCTCACTCATTGTGACAGTTTTGTATTGTATTTTCACCCTTATTGGGATATTGAGCACTGAAGCACGTTCTTGCACAGTTTACACCATATTTTATGAGTTTCATCTATTGTGATTGATTTACTTGTTCATTAGATCTGCTGTGACCAATTTTACATGGTATGACAGCCATTACATGGACAAGATCTCTTTTCTATAGGTGTTCTACAAGAAGATTTGAGTGAATTTGCTCAAAATTACAGAAGTTTTGGCATGAAAGATCTCATGTGCATTCGCTCATGTGCATGCAAAGCAGAAAAATACACTTCCAATCCACTCCAGAAGCTTGAGTTTTCCACATAATTCCTGGATTTGATACATTGGACCCATTCAACTTGTTTGATCTCCAATCCCAGGTGTGATGCAACTCTAAAAGGGTGGATTGTTCGACCTTACTGTTCTTGTTTTGATTGTGATTTGCAGGTTAATCATCTTCACCAATTGCATTCGCTCTCTTGTGTTTGACAAGTTCTTCTACATCAAGTGCACTCGCTATTTGAGATGGAATACTCTTCTTCCAAGCCCGTTCTTACTCCCTTCAATTATTTTGAATGGAAAGATGATATGGAGATTATATTACGCTCAAAAGGTTTCTATAGAGTCACTGTTGGCCTCGAATTGGAACCAAGCACATTGTCAGAAAGAACCAAACACTACAATAAGCTTGATGAAGCTTATGGTCTCCTTTGCCTCTCTATTTCCAAGGATCTTCACTTCCATCTCAGCGGATTGAAGACTCCAAAAGCGATATGGGAGCAACTTGAAACACTTTTTGGCAAGCAGGATGAGCTTAGGGCCTTTCAATTAGAGAATGAATTGATTGCTCTTAGTCCCGAGAATTTCGAGACCATCAATGAGTTTTTCACAAGATTCAAGCACTTGACATTGCAGTTGAAGAATAGTGGTGTTGTGAAAGAGGATAAGCAATTGATCCTCTCCATTCTCTCAAATCTTGGTGAATATTACTCGGTATTTGTCTCTACTTTCAATTCTAGTCGGCTAAATACCCCGAATTGGAAGATGCCTACCTTGAATGCCTTCATTGAATCCGTTACCAATGAGCATGACAAGTTGATTCAAATGGGGTCCATAAAATTCAAAGATTCAGCCCTATTTGTTCAAGGATCCAAGAATTTGAATGGAAAAGGAAATCAAAAGAAAGAGAATCCCAAATTCGAACCTCGCAAGCAAAGAGAGAAAAGCAAGCAGACAGATGCACCATCCAGTTCAAGAAATAAGCAAAAGGGTAAAGAGGGGAAAGAAAAATCTAAGTGTTCTTATTGCAACCGTGGCTTTCATCCTGAAATTTCATGCATGAAGAAAACAATAGATCAAATGGCCTTCCTTTTGGAAAAGAACAACATATGTCTTCCCGACGGTGCAAGGAAGAAGGATAGGAATGATGATCATGACAGAGGTCAAGCACTCATGGCAACTGTTTCGAAACCCACCACTCTACTGATAGATTTTGGTGCCTCGAATCATATGGCTGAAAATATTGACTCCTTCTCTTCATTTGATCCAAACAGCTCCATCCCCATCCATTTGGGAGATGACTAAAAAATTTCATCAAAGGGTAAACGTACCATCCATGTAGAGCATGGAAGCTTCCAGAATGTTCTCTATGTGCCTTTCTTGGCTTCAAATCTACTTTCTGTGTATCAAATGACACACACTGGTGAACCAAAGCAAGTTACATTCATCCCTAATACAGTTGAAATTTATAATATCAAAAGTGGAAGACTTATTGCAGTCAGAAAGGCAAACCGCACTGCAAAATACTATGAGTTTTTTCACTTTATGCCGCTTGAAAAGCCCACTGCTCTCCTCACTCATGGCAACGAGGTTAGTAGGCTTTGGATGAAAGGTTTGGACACCTTAATTACAAGTATTTTCTGCTGCTACAATAGAAATCCATGGTAGATGGTCTTCCACAACTCCGTTCCTCGAAGGGAATTTGCCCCGGTTGCATTGTTGGGAAGCACCCCGAGCACAGGTTCGACCGAGGAAAAGCTAGCAGAGCTTCCACCATTTTGGGACTCATACATTATGATATAAGTGGTCCACTTCCAAATATGTCCATGAATGGTTCAAGTTATGTTTTGGAATTCATCAATGACTTTTCCCGCTTTACGTGGGTATTTTTTCTCAAAAACAAGTCAGAAGTGCTTGGAAAATTCAAGGATTTTAATGCTTCTGTTGAGACCGTCGTTGAGAGCAAGATCAAAGTTCTTATATCTGATAATGGTGTTGAATATATAAGGACTTAGTTGCTTCAACTTTGTGCTGAAAGCGGAATTCAGATCCAACATACAGTTCCCTACACACCCTAGCAGAACGATGTAGCGGAAAGGAAGAATCGGTCACTGAAAGAGATGGCTACCTGCATGCTTGAGCCAAAAGGTTTGGTTGTAAATATTTGGGATGAAGCCATTAATGTTGCTTCATACATTCAAAATCGAGTTCCACATTCATCCATGAAAGGTAAAACTCCTTTCGAAGCATTCTTTGGTCGCAAACCGGATGTGTCCAATTTGAGGGTTTTTCGCTCCAATGCATGGGATAGAATTCCTTCTGATAAGAGAAATTCATTGGATCCACAAAGTATTGAATGTATCCTGATAGGATATGGGAAAGAATCAAAAGCATATAAAAACATGAATATCAGATCCAAAAAGGTTTTCATAGAGCGAAGTGTGAAGTTTGAAGAACCGCTTCCAGATCTGAAACTAGTTGAGGAAAACACTGTCGATCTACACCCTCCACAAGAAGAAGATTCAAGCGAGTATGAAGAAAGCATTGGATCTGATATATCTGATATTATATAAGGATTTTATGGCCATGAAATATCAGGTTCAGAATCAGACCATAATGATCCTCCTCAGTTACCAAAGTGGACCCAAAACACTCTACAATCTGCTGCTCCAAACATTGGAAATCCTGTTGATCCAAAGAGAAAAAGAGCAGACTATCAAAGAGAAGGTATGGATCTTTATTTGTTTGATCCATTATTATCTGAGAAATGTTATTTGATGATTGGTTTAGATCCTAAATCATACTATCATGCCCACCGAGATCCACGATGGCAAACCGCCATGGATGAAGAGTACAGTTCTCTTCAAAAGAACAATACATAGGAGCTAGTTTATCTTCCACCTGGAAGAAAATTAGTTCAATGCAAGTGGATCTACCGCACAAAGGTTGCTGCTGATGGCTCTATCAGCAAATACAAAGCTAGGTTGGTGGTAAAAGGTTTCTCCCAAGTCCAAGGTGTGGACTATACTGAGACTTTTGCACTGGTTGCAAAGATGGATTCCATCCGCCTAGTTTTGGCCATTGCTGCATCCAAGCATTGGGAAGTGTACCACATGGATGTGAAGAGTGCTTTTCTACATGGATACCTTGATGAGGAGGTATATATGAAACAACCAGAAGGATACATATTAGATCTATCATTAGTTTGCAGATTGAAAAAATCTTTGTATGGATTGAAAGAGGCTCCAAGAGCTTGGTACGCAAAGATGGACTCCCTTCTTTCTCAGAATTTCAAAAGATGCAAATTTGATCCTAATGTGTACCTACAACAATTTAAAGGTAATTTGTTGATTGTGGTTTTATATGTTGATGATCTTCTCATTACTGGTAGCACTCTCCTTACAATTAACAAGCTGAAAACCGCTTTAAATCTAGATTTTGATATGAGCGATCTGGGCTTGCTTAAGCAATTTTTGGGCTTGGAGATAGCTCAAAATTTTGATGGGATTAAATTATCTCAGAAAAAGTATGCTAAAGACCTGCTATTAATGTTTAATATGGAAGAATGTAAGGCAGCTCCATTCCCATTCCTCTCAGGAATCAGTCTTGAAGAGGGAAATACTACACCGCTTGCAGATTGCACTATGTATCAACAGTTGATTGGTTCACTACTCTACTTGACACACTCAAGGCTTGATATATCTTATGTTGTGAGTGTTGTATCAAGGTATATCCAGCAGCCCCATGAGATTCATTGGCGGGAAGCCAAGCGGATCTTGCAGTATGTGCAAGGTACGAAACATTTTGGCATACATGTAGATTCTGAGCTAGATTTCATTATTTTTACTAATTCAGATTGGGCAGGTGATAGCATAAATCGAAAATCCATTTCCAGATATGTTTTCATGATTGGACATGGTCCTATTTGCTGGTCAAGCAAAAAGAAGGCAGCCATTACACTTTCTTCAGCAGAGGCAGAGTATCAACGGGCAGTCAATGCTTGTATTTAGGTAGTTTGGTTGCAAGGTATTCTTTCCGAATTTGATTTTGGTAGCACTACTTCGACTGTCCTATTTTGTGACGATCAAAGTGCTATTAAGATCTCCACTGATCGAGTTCAATGATAGAGTACCAAACACATTGAGATTCATATGCACTACATTCGAGAGTTGGTGCATGATCGCACCATCATTCTGCAATATTGCCCTACCGATGAGCAAATTGCAGACATCTTCACCAAGAGCTTCACTGAGAAGAAGTTCTCTTACCTTTGTTCACTGTTGAGGGTGAGTTCCATCATGGTGGAGATAGATTAGATCCATTTTTTATGTTTATCTTAAGGGGGGGCTCTCTTCCCACTGGGTTTTCCCTCTTTCCTCACTTAGCTTATTTCAGCATTTTTTGGATTATTGTATTGGGGTGACCTTTGGTCTCAGTAACTAGGGCCCTGCATTTTATTTTTTACATCATAGTATAGCTTGAGGGGGGGTGTTAGGATATCTCATCATTTACTTTTGTACTTTGCATGCATGCATGCATTCTGCATGCTGCCCAGTCATCAGTATGGTACCTCCAGCACCTAGTCCTTAGTCTCCCAGCACTCGAGAGCTACTTTCCACTCAATTTAAGCCCTCCTATCCTGTCATGCGCCCAGTTCTCACCTACCACTGAAGAAGTGCACCTTTCTCACCTACCAGTCCAGTAATACTTCAGTTATCACTCCGATTTACTTCTGATTGACCCATAACTGATGTTATCACTCCGATTGACCTCCGATGAGACATGACTGACAGTTATGAGTACAGTTAAGCCCTCATGCGCCCTCCACTGAGCCTCCATCCTTAGATTAGTGCCACTTACCATCAGTTACACATATGTTAGGAACCTATGTCAACCCTTCTCTTTACTATGTTAGTATATTGTTGTTGGACGCATATGCTTTGTAAGTCGTCCCGTAGTATTTGTTGATACATAGTTTATATTAGCCCATAGTATTGACCCATAGTATTGGACGCATATGCTTTGTAAGTCGTCCTGTAGTATTATATGTCCCATGGTTTTGACTCATAGTATTGGGCATAGACTTAGTATATAAGTGTGTGTTGAGGTCATTGAAGGACCGTGAAGTTAATTGTATTGAGCTTGCTCAAAGGAGGTTGCCCCCTCGAAGTGGCCTGTGATCAATATAAAAGTGATTCTGTTCTGTTATTTCTGATATCTTGTGTATTTGCATTAATTAATTATTGCAGGTTCATCACATATAATATCAGAGCACTTTCCTTGGCACAAGTGGGAAATTTTTTTTTCTTTTTTTGGGCGGTTAATTTCAGATCAATTTCTGAAACTTTCTGCATAGAATCAGAAGAAACCAATTGCATATCTGAATTCCTCTTTTAAAAATACGCAGTTTCAAAAAAAAATCATCTCATTTGGAGTTCTAAAAGTGGAGATATCGCGGATTTAAAATCAGCAATTTTTCAGAATTTCGGTGACGGCCACGGAAATTGCGGCGAGAAAATCTTTTGACCGATTGCCCAGATTTCTATTCCGCTTTCATGGGTAGAAGCAGAGTGGTTGTTCCAGTTCCATAAACATGCTATAATAGTGATTCTGAGCAATATAGATCTAGTTTTTGAACATTGGATGGAATTTCTGCCCAAATTTTTTCTGTTGCAGGTTCGGATTTGGGAATAATCCCTATCCGCTTAACTGTGGGAAGTACTTGGGCATAAGCCCTAAAACTCATTGTGAGGAGTACCACAGGAACCTCGAAGTAGCTGGCCCATTGAGAGGACCTGCCAGTGAAAAGGGCAACGACCCGTATCTGATTGACTAGTTCCCACCCGTGAGGTAAACCAAGAGTTGTCGTTTGTGGCAAAGCAGTTATCAGTTTTACCTAAGCCGTGGAGTGAGGGGTACTACCCCAATACACAAGCCGTCAGACAGCATTAGTGGCCGAGTGAAAACCCTGAACTATTAGGAAGCCGCACAAACCTGGGGTCCATATCTACTTTCAGCTGAACTATTGTCGATCACTGCTGCGCCGTTTCAGATCCATTTTGCAAGCCGTTCCAGATCCAGCCATTCGACATTGATCCAGATTCCTTCTGAGCCGTAGCCGCTCCAGTCTGTAAAAAAAATTAAAAAAAATAAAAAAAAAAAAGTTTTTCCTCCATATCTCCCTTGTTTTACCTCTGTTTCCCTTGAAATTTTCAGGGAACCCCTGTCATTCCATTCTGCATATTTCATTCCTGAGGACCCTATCCTCAATTCCCCTTGCTACAGCCTGAAATCTCACATTTTCCTATTTTTAGGGTTTGCCATAACTTCCTCAGATTTCACCCAATCACCTTCAAATTTTACCACAGAGTTCCTTTCTGAATTATGCTTCTTTGTTCTCCTCTGCCAAATTTTCCCATTCTTTCACCCCGCTTCTGAAATCCTCATTTTTGCTTCCCTGTCTATCCAACAGTGTCCAAAACCTAGTCAAACCCCAATTATCCTTCTGATTTTTTCCCAAATCTAACTTTTCCCTTATTGAAGTAGTTACTGTTTTTGTTTTCCTACCCAGTCAACCAAAAAAAAAAAAAAAAAAACCTGGTTATGGTTGTCACCTGTGCAGGAGCACACACCATGGAGGAAGCACGGGCAGCCATCCAAACCAAACTCCAAGATCTGGATGAAAAATTTCTCAGCCTCCATCTGCAGCATTCAGCCATGAACAATACCAGACAGCCAGAATCTTTTGCAGCCACCGGGTTCTCTGCTTCTAGCAATTTTCGTGGGCCGAAGCTTGATTTTCCTCGCTTCAATGGTACTGATCCGACTGGATGGATATACCGAGTAGAACAATATTTCAATCTCCATAATACTTTTGATGTTCAGAAAGTTCCACTTGCATCCTTTCATTTGGAACAGGAAGCCCTTCAATGGTACCGTTGGTACATCAAAGCTCATCCCAAGCCAAACTGGACAGATTTTTTCCAACTCATTTTGCCACGATTTGGTCCTAGTGCTTTTGACGACTTCACAGGAGCACTCACTAAACTTCACCAAACTGGCACAGTGAGAGAGTATCAGATGGAATTTGAGAAACTAGCCAATCACACAGAAGGATTATCTGATGAAGTCTACAAGAGTTGTTTTATCAGTGGTCTCAAGGATGAAATCCGCTCAGAGGTCAAAATGTTTTGTCCCAACACAGTGATGGAAGTCCTAGGGTTTGCTAAGTTGGCCGAGGACAAGATCGCATCTCAACAACGCTCCAAACCCACCTTTGTTCCCTTCAGAAATATGGGTTCCCAACGACCTCCCATCACGCCTGCTCCTTAACCAACTCCTATCAAGCATTTGTATGAAATAGAAATGCAGGCACGCCGAGAAAAAGGGCTTTGCTATAATTGTGATGAGAAATTCACTCGGGGACATAGATGTGTTCAACAAAAGCTCTATCTCTTGGATGTGGATTCTCCGCCTGCCTTAGAACTTGGGGAAGAAGCTACAGATACAATAGATGATCCGGTCGACATGCAACACCCGCCTGTTGACACCCCATCTCAGGACGACCCACCCGAGATCTCTCTCCATGCTATAACTGGCGTCACCACCCCACAAACAATGCGGGTTAGGGGATACTTCAAGAAGCTCCCTCTTACCATACTCATTGATTCTGGTAGCACTCATAACTTCATTGACCCTCGAATTTCCAAACAGGCTGATTGTTTTGTCCATCCTTGCTCCAACTTTGAAGTCATGGTTGCCAATGGGGGCACCTTACCTTGCAAGGGGAAGTGTCACAATGTGCGTATCTCTATGGAAGATTATAACCTACGCTCTGACATGTTTGCCTTGCCCTTAGGCGGATGTGATGTGGTTTTGGGCATTCAATGGTTACGCACACTTGGCCCCATCTTATGGGATTTTGCTGAACTTTGGATGCATTTTAAAGTCAATGGGGCACAACACAAATTTAGGGGCTTACAACCAGGGTCTCTCTGCATCATCAGTTCACATCGTTTGGAAAAAATCCTTAAGAAGAATTCACATGGTGTCATCGCTCAGCTTAATTCCATTCAGATGCACCCATCAACAGTCTCCAATACTCCCTTGGATAGATATGCAGGTATCTTTGTTGAACCAATGAGCTTATTGCCTTCAAGAGACCTTTCCGGTAAGAATGTAGCCACATCTACCTCTCAGCAGGAAATGATGGCTATTTTGCATGCAGTACAGAACTGGCAGCCATACCTATTAGGCAATTATTTCTGCATCAAGACTGATCTCCCGAGTCTGAAAATTTTTCTGGAACAATGGGTCTCCTCCCCAACACACCTGCAATGGGTTATCCAACTCATGGGTTATCCCTATGTGATCACTTACAAGAAGGGTAAGGACAATATGGTGGAAGATGCTCCTTCTCGCACAATTGATGACCTAGTTTCTCTTACAGCTCTTTCTCTACTTGTTCCAAATTGGTTGCAATATGTTCAACATGGCTATCTCTTCTATGAACTCCATGCTTCTTCATCAACAGGGAACTCTGGGTTCTGCAAAATGTATGACCAGGAACAATGTAACTTCTTTTGGCCAGGACTAAAAATGACAATTCAATAGATGGTGGCTAACGATGATACTTTCCAAGTCAACAAGGGGGAACCGACACTCCTTTCGGGATTGATCAAACCCTTGCCCATCCCTACACAGCTTTGGCCAACTATTTCTATGTATTTCCTAGCAGCACTCTGGTGGTACAATACCACATCTCAAAGGACACCATATGAAGTAGTTTATGGACAAACACCACCAGTTCTTCTTCCATACACCCTTAGCAGCTCCCCAGTTCAGGAAATTGACTCGGTTCTTCGAAACCGCGATCAGATTCTTCTCATTCTACAGGACAATCTTCACATGGCCAGAATTCGCCGGAAACAACAAGCTGATCAGCACCGTTCTGAGCGCATTTTCCATGCAGCTGACAGGGTTCTTCTTCATCTACAGCCTTCCAAGCAATCCTCCTTGACACTCCAAAGGCGTCAGTGGCCCGAAATGCAAACCGAGGATGCTACCGGGGAACCACTCCTTCAGATTCTGCAACAATTTCTCCAACCAAAGCTTTGAGGACAAAGCTTTTTCTAAGGGAGAGGGGATGTTAGGAACCTATGTCAACCCTTCTCTTTACTATGTTAGTATATTGTTGTTGGACGCATATGCTTTGTAAGTCGTCCCGTAGTATTTGTTGATCTGTAGTTTATATTAGCCCATAGTATTGACCCATAGTATTGGACGCATATGCTTTGTAAGTCGTCCTGTAGTATTATATGTGCCATGGTTTTGACTCATAGTATTGGGCATAGACTTAGTATATAAGTGTGTGTTGAGGTCATTGAAGGACTGTGAAGTTAATTGTATTGAGCTTGCTCAAAGGAGGTTTCCCCCTCGAAGTGGCCTGTGATCAATATAAAAGTGATTCTGTTCTATTATTTCTGATATCTTGTGTATTTGCATTAATTAATTATTGCAGGTTCATCACAACATATTACACTCAGTTAGAATCAGTTTGACACCTGTTTAACAGTGACTTGTGCATTGATGACCACCACTGATTGATGATGAGGACTCCTAGTTGGAGCCAAGCTATGCCATTCAGTTAATTCGAATGAACTCCTTAAGCAATTCGAATTGCTCACTCATTGTGACAGTATTTTATTGTATTTTCACCCTTATTGGGATATTGAGCACTGATGCGTGTTCTTGCACGGTTTACACCATATTTTCTGAGTTTCATCTATTGTGATTGATTTACTTGTTCATTAAATCTGTTGTGACTAATTTTACATGGTGAAGCCATGGTAAGCCTCGGGTTCACCCCAATATGTTACCTCTGTCGATGAAGGAAGGGTTGTTTGTTTTTATGATGCTCTTCTGCAATGTAGTTTGTTGTAGTAAGGGAGTTGTAAGACAAAGTTAGGATAGGAAGAAAAGAATATTGTTTGAAATACCGAGTATCATTTGAAAATCCGAGTATCGTTATTTTAAGGTAAGTATTCAATAATGTTAATACTTTGTAATGCTGGTTCTTATTGAACCTTTGGGTGATCCCTTCACGAGTCTCGAACCTAAACCTTCCATTACTGCTATAGATTTATAAATATACATTGAACTTGTAATGAACTGTGGGTTGATAGTTTTGAAATATAATTTCAGTGTTAAACTCGTAACTAGTTATGGTTTGTTGTAATACGATATTGATATTAGGGTATAACTAGGCAATCTCGTTATGAGACTCGAACCCTAGATCTATCAGAGTTATTCTTTAATAGATCTATTCGTGAAATATCTTTGATATAGGGTTCATGGGTATTGTTTTGTTAAGTTCGTTTAGCTCTAAAATGGATAAGTGCAGTAACTTAATAGTTACGTTTTTATTGGTTCTATAGTGTTTATAAGGGTGTCAAGACCCACTGTATAAATAATTCGTTGGTTAAACCCTAGGTGGTGTTACCTGGTATATTTGGACTTGAGTTGAGCCCTTACAGGTCCTGAACCCCTTTCATAGATATTATTTTCAATGTTGTTACTGGTTACAGGGTTTATACTTGATTATTTTTATTGAGTTCTTGGTATAGTTAATCATTATTTCAAGATGATGAGGTCATTAGGGTTTGTATTCAACATGAATAATGTAGTAGTGTTTTAATTTCATATCATGTAGCATAGTATACCATATCAATGAATATTATTTGCACAGGTAGTGCATTCTAGTACTTAGTTTTCCATTTAATAATTTAAGTATGATATGTACTTATAATACATTATACCTGTATAATTTATCTAAGGAATATGATGTTTTTCCCATTAAAATATTTGGATAATACTTAGTTGATATAGCATCGATTCTTAAATATATTTTCTATCTTATTTACTAGAAGTGAGTATACGACTGCACATTTTAATGATAGAGGATTTGTTTGAAACATACTTTGTTGGCATAATGTTTGATATTCTGTCTAAGAATTAAAAAGTTATTTCTTAAGTATAAAGTATGTTTCTTAAGATAAGTTCTTTAGTATTTTTCTGTTTTGCGCTGAATCATGAAAATCTAAGTTTATAGAGTGAATAAAGTTTCAGTTTATGAGAAAAGTATTTAATGCCTAATCCAAAGTTTCAGTTTGCAATTTGTGTGAAACCGTAGATTAACTCTGCTACTTATTTTATGCTGGACAGATGTATATATCTATATAAATTTATGTTGACATACACGTGCTAATGAGGGCATAAAACCGGAGAACTGATATACTATACGGTATGAATAATTCTATTTTTCGGAGTAGTAAATCATATAAAACTTATTCTATTCGAAGTATACAATACTTGCTAATTTTCATATCATTATCCTCAAGTTAATTAAACATTTCCTGTACTAGAGTACATCGTTTATCATGAAAGGAAAAATACATGAAGATATTTTATTCATTCATCAATATCATCTACTCTTTCATTTAATCTATAGAAAACTAATTTAATTATTCATAAATCATTATTTAGTACAACTAACTGATACCTAAGAAAAACATTGGAAAAACTATGGTAACATAACAAACAGTTTACAAAATAAGTTTTATAACCCAAAAATAAGTAATCCAGAAAAACGAGTAGAACCTGATAGTCTTGATAGGGTGGACAAACACCCAAAGAAGCCTATTCCTCCCAACCTTCTCCAGAAGAAGCAGCCAAATCCCTTGCTCCTTTGGACCCCTGAGCCTATTTACTGAACCACTAGGAAGAAGTCTCTGTGTAGAAGCAAGGCACTCAGAATGTACTTCAGAAATCAATGGAGACTTGCATACCCACCTCACATATGTACTTCATCAATCAATGGGGACTTGCATACATATCCAAAACCTCTGCACCTAGTAGAAATAAGACATTCTTACTCTGGAACTCAAAAGATAGCTTCCCCTCATCGAATCTCTTGTGTGCAATATTCAACAAAACCAAAAGGTAAGTTCTCTCGCCAGAGAAAGTGTGAGCCTCTACTCAAATTCGATGGCTATAAAATATGTCTAGGTCTTTTTGGTGTTCAGTTTTTCATTCAATGAGCCATAAGCTCCAGTTCCACATTCTTGGGAACTTGACCACAATTTAAGGGAGTTGTCCCATAACAACAGCTAGTTATTGAGTTCAGATGCTGCCACTTGTCCATTTCCTTCTACCCCAGATTCCATTCCTGCTAGTGGGTCAGTAAACACTCTTTCAACAGTCTCCTTGGGTGAGTGTCTCCTATTATAATTTATTAAATAATAATTTTATTCTTTTACAGTCATCCTTGACACTTGGTCAAGTATAAAACTTTACAATAAGAGTTAAAGTAATGTTTTTCCACAAACATAAAATGTATCAAATACTAGGTAGGTTACATACACCCCCTCTTAAGCTCAACATCGTCCTCGATGTTGCTTATTCTTAATGAGAGCCTCCCTGGAATAGAATTGGATATGCTTCCCGCATATTACTTTCCAATTCCCAGGTAGCTTCATCCCAACTAAGGTGCTTCCATTCTACCTTTACCTACCCTATGGTGTGATTCCAGAGCATAATTTCCCTCCTGTCGAGGATACAGTTCAGTTCAACCTGAAAATCTCCTTCGGGCTCCACCTGTATGTCATTCCAATTTATCACATGAGTAGCATCATGAACATACTTTTTCAAAACAGAAATATGAAAAACATTATGTATTCTCAAGTTAGATGGTAAAGCCAACTAATCTGCAGTTGGTCCAATTCTTGATAGAATTTTGAACTATCCACAATACCTGGGTGCTATTTTCGCACAACTCCCAAGCTTAAAAGAGCTTTTCTTGGGTTTTACCTTAACAAAAACATGATCTCCTACCTGAAATTCTTTCTCATTTCATTTCTGATTTGCATAACTTTTTTGTCTGTCTTGTGCAATTTTTAAATTGCCTTGTACCTATTTCACGGTTAGCTCCATCTCTTTTAAGAAATATGATCCTAACATCAATCTGTCAACAAGATTACTCCAATAAATATGAGTATTTCATTTCCTACCATACAGAATCTAAAATGGACTAAGTCTAGCAGAAGCTTGGTAGTGATTATTGTAAGCAAATTCAACTAAATGTAAATAATCTTCCCATTTAGTTGGTTGTTGTTTAACATACATTCTTAACATGTCTTCTAAAATCTGATTTACTCTTTCTATTTGTTCGTCAGTTTGTGGGTGAAATGATGTACTGAAATTTAACTTAGTGTCTAAACCTTTAAACAATGTTGTCCAGAAATTTCCAGTAAACTTAGAGTCCCGATCAGAAATGATTACCTTAGGAATTCCATGTAAACAAAAGATTTGCTTCATAAACACATCAACAATGTTAGAAGCTTTAAAATTAGTTTTAACAGGAATAAAATGAGCTTCTTTACTAAGCTTATCCACAACTACCATTATTGAATCATTCTGCTTTTGATTTCTAGGAAAACCACTTATAAAATCAATACTTATAATTTCCCACTTCCATTCTAGAATTGGCAATGGCTATAATAGGCCAGCTGGGTGTTGGTGCTCAGCTTTAATTTGCTGCCATTCAAAGCACCTAGCTATGTATTCAACCACTTCATTTTTCAGATTTGTTCAAAAGTAATCCTTTCTCAACATTGTTATCATTTTTTGGTAACCAGGGTGTCCTGAATGATGACTTTTATGTATTTCATCTAAAATAAACAACTTAAATTTTGACACATTAGGCACATAAAGTCTGTTTTTATATGTTATTAAATTTTTAGATACATTTTCAACAAATTTTTCACGTAATTTCTGATAATTTTCATCTTGTTTAATTCCTTCTTCAAGCTGATTTTGCAGATCTATTTTATAAGTGCTAATTGCTTCCACAGAATTTAATTTAGCGTTTCTGCTTAAAGCATCAACAACTTTATTTTCTTTACCCTTTATGTGTTGGATTTCGAAATCGTATTTGCTAAGGAAAGCTAACAACCTAGCTTGCCTTGCGTTTATATTTGGTTGATCCAACAAGTATTTTAAACCTTTATTATCTGTCATTAATGAAAAATTCCTACAATCAAGTGATGGTGCCACATCTTGAAGGCATGTATCATGACTTCCAACTCTAGATCGTAGGTTGCGTTGTTCTTTTCGTGAATTTTTAACTTCCTTGACTCGTATGCTATTACATGACCTTCTTGAGTTATGACTCCGCCAAGTCCATCATTGCATGCATCAGTGTATACAACAAAGTCTTTATTTGGATCTCCAATTTTTAATATAGGTGTTGTTGTTAATAGTTCTTTTAATTTCTTAAAACTCTCTTCACACTTTTGATCCCAGGTGAATTTCTTTCCCTTTTTCTTCAAAGAGGTTATGGGATTCGCAATTATGGAGAATCCTTCAATAAATTTTCTGTAGTAACCTGTGATTCCCATGAATGACTGTACATCAATTACGTCTTTCGGGACAGGCCACTCATTAATTGATCTTATTTTATCTGGGTCGACTACGATCCCATCTTTAGATATTACATGACCTATGTACTATATTTTATCTTTGTAAAAGTCACATTTACTGAATTTAGCGTAAAGTTGGTGTTCTCTTAAAACTTGTTGAATTATCGTTAAGTGTCCGCCGTGTTCTTCTTTAGTCTTAAAATAAATTAAAATATCATCAATGAAAACAATTACAAACTTATCTAGATACTTATGTAGAACGTTATTTATTAAACACATGAAGATTGCTGGAGTGTTAGTTAGCCCAAAAGGCATAACTACGAACTCGTAATTCCGATAACAGGTCCTGAAAACAGTTTTAAAAATGTCTTTGTCTTTTATCCTGACTTGATGGTATCCAAACCTCAAGTTTATTTTAGAAAACATCGTTGCACTGCGTACTTGAACAAATAGATCATCTATGCAGGGCAAAGGATATCGTTTTTTAATGGTCATTTTATTTAGTTGACGGTAGTCTATGTATAAACACAAAGTATTGTCCTTCTTTTTAACAAAGATAACTGGTGCTCCTCAAGGAGACACACTTGGCCTTATGTAATTTTGATCAATTAGTTCCTTCAACTGTGATTTTAGTTCATTAAGTTCCAAAATGTTCATTCTGTAAGGAGCCTTTGAGTTTGGTACCACACCCGGTACTAACTCAATGGTGAAATATAATTCCCTTTTTGGAGGTAGTCCTGGAATCTCTTCCGAGAATACATCAGAAAAGTCCTTTAGAATTGGTATGTCTTCCAGTTTTAACTTATCTTTCTCAGTTGTATGTTCGTCATTAATTACATCCACAGTAAACATTTTACACCCTTTTCTTACAGCCTTTTTCACTTGTAAAGAAGAAATTTGTTTAATATAATTTTTTCTAGGGATTCCTTTTACTGTTTCAATTTCTCCTTCATTATTCAAACAAGTAAAATAATTTTCAAAATAGTTCAACACTACTCTATGCTTTTCCAGCTAGTCCATGCCTAGTAATACATCATAAGACCCTAACGGTAAAATATTCAATTTAACTTGCATCTTTAACTGACTCATAAACAAATCACAACTTTTAACAAATTCTACAACTTTTCTTTTGGTTCCTGTTGCTAACTGAACCAACCATGATTTATCAAAATTTTCTACTTTTAACTTGCAACTTTTTACTAAATCAGGTGATATGTAACTCAAAATTGCACCTAGATCAATTAGAATAGAGACAGATTTGTTTTGTATCATACCTTCAATCTCAACCATTGAATTTTGATGGTCTGCTTGTCGGTTTTCCAACGCTGCGTTAATCTTGGGCATTTCTCTTGCTATATCACCAACTGTTGGTTATGCTTGTATTGTATGAATGTTGCTGATTGTTTTTCTCCTGTGTGGGTAGTTTTCTCTAGTATGTGGCCCTTGACAGTCAAAAAATTTTAAAGTGTAGTGCCCCTAGACGGTTGTAGACCTTGAGGGCACTTGTCGAGTGACCCGACTAATTGAAACTTCAACAAGTTAACCCTTTGAATTTATATTTCTGAATAATTGAAGAACAAATGAGTATGTTCATGACTACGATTGATTGTGAATCAAGTAAATAATGATATATGTGTATCTGGATAGTTGAGTTAAATGAATGATTACATGTTCTTTAACAATTAACTTTGATTATGAAAAATGTACATATGAATGATGCTTAACGACTAGCTATATGATTAATTATGTGATGAGAACAAAGAAAGTAAATATCGATGAAATGCATTTCTGATTAGATGAATGAGTAATGTTATGAGTAAACTATAAATACTTAATGAAGTAGCATATTTATGAATCAAATTATCATAATTGAGGACAATAATACTAATATATGTTGGTGAGGAATGTGTGTAGTGGCAGGTGAAACGGTTCACCGACGGACACACAAAGGAATTGAACGGTCATAGAGTATGGATAAATCACACACGGAAGAGCGACGACGGTGTCAAATTCCTACAGAATCCCATGGTCGAGTTCAAAATCCCTTATCTGCTTACTTGGGGTCGCGTGAAGTTGTGCGATGTGGACCAGGATGGAATTGATCACGTATGAGTTGGGGGGTGCGCAGTAAGAACGGACTTACTCCCCAGCGCCATTAGTCCTTAATAGCATGTAGACGGAGGATAGAAGCTAACGACTCTTGAAATACCCACATGAAGTTCCCGCAAGTCAAAATGAAAGGATATTGGAAGAAGGGCCTGACGATGCGATACCCTACCGAGAACAGAAAGAGTGGACGCAAGGACCCGACAATGTGGTACCTTTCCGAGAAATGGAAATGACAGATGACTAAACCTCACGGAATGGTGCCATGTCGGGGAAATGAAGTTAAGGAACGGGGAGGCCCAATGGCACGACACTGGGATCCTAGTAAAAATTATTGTTAAACTTAATTGCATAAAAACATATAAGTTGCACCTAGAACATTTACTTAGAAAAATGCATTTTAGTACTTTAAACAATAGAAATTAGTACTTGAGAACATTTGCACATAAAAGAATATTTTAGCATTTAAACTAATATTAATTGTTATTTATGCATTTGCACATAAAAGGATATTTTAACATTTAAAATAATATTAATTGTTATTTATGCATTTGCACATAAAATGATATTTTGGCATTTAAAATGATAGGAATTGTTATTTATGCATTTGCACATAAAAGAATATTTTGAGTATTTAAAATAATATAAATCTTTATTTAGGAGCAAAATAGAATCCTAAGCATAGACAACTAATCAACTCCACTTACACCACAAATTTAGGAGTTAGGTGAAACATCTTGGGGACAAACATGAACAAACTTAGGAATGTTGGTGCATCGCCTAGAAAAATTGACACATGGATGGGTAAGTTTTCTTTCATTAGAAATTTAATAAAATAAATATAATTGCATGGAGTGACATGTGTCACAAGGGTTTTTCCTACTTAAGGAAGGTCTTGGGAAGGGATACTGGACCCAGTTTTTGGATGGTTATCGTAACCTTGAAAAAAATGTGAATGACTTGCTGCTATTGGGGTTTGGCTAGAAATTCTTGTGGGGGGGAAACCCATTGAGGAGTTTCTTGAATGGTGTGTGTGAGCTCTACGACCCGAATCTCGAGGGAGGCCATGCGACTGAAAGCATGAGCCTATGGTTGGGTGGCGAAGCTAAAGGTTGCTTCGCCAATGGTTAATCGAGCTTTGTTGGAGGGAGCCTAAGGAAGACGCGGATGACAATGCACAATTTGGATCGGATTAATGACAACTTCTCCTTCGACAACGGTCACGACCTATGGTCGACAGGTTATGGTTTTGTCTATATTTTCTAAGTTATTCAATTAATTTATTTTATTTCTCTAGTGATTATGCTATCCAATTTGTTTTCTATTAGTGTGTTAAGTTTTAGGTTCAGCATGGAAGGACCCTACAGGAGGGGTCCCTACATAAATGTGGTATTTGTTCATTATTTTTGGCATTATTATTATTGTTATTAGACATGTTTCTTGCATCTGTGTAATTATGTAGTGCATTACTCCTGAAATTTTTACCATGAGAATTTTTGTTTGTAAAATTTCTCTTGTTACTCCCATAATTTTTATCAAAATTAATTTTTTTCTTTTTATGCTCAAAGTTACTAGGTTTGTTATTCCTCCAGCCAGATATACCTTCTCTTTTTCTGTTATGTTCATAACAAAAGTTAGACTTTATCATGGCTTCTTCAAGAGTTGAAGGGTTGTCATACTCAATTATGTCCTATATATTTAAGGGTAGACAACTCAGAAACCTTTGTACCTTAGGTTTCTCGTCCACTATGTATGGTAGATATCTTAACAAACTTAGAAATTTACTACTTAACTCCTTCATACTCATAGAACCCAATTTTAAATCATAAAACTCTTTTTCCTTCTCTTTGTAGTACTATTCGGACAAAAAAAATATCTTAAAAAATATCTTAAATGCACTCCAAGTTATGCTCTTTTCTTTAATAACTTTTACTCTCTTAATATCTTTCCACCAAATATATGCTTTCCCAGTCAGGTTGTATATGGCCATCCTAGCTTTTAGTTGGCCAGAATAGTCGTAAATTTGAAAATATTTCTTCATGTCGGATAGCCATGCTTCGCCTTCCTCTCCCTTTTCATTTTCACCATTAAATGTTGGGAGTTTTATCTTCTTAAATTCCCCTGAAATCTGTTCATAAGGATTGTACTTTCTTTTCTTAGGACTGCAGTCACTGTCACTACTATTGTTAGCACTCCATAATTTTTATGTTAAAATTTCTTCTTGTGGCATTGGCAGTGCAAAATAGAGCATTTTTCATAGTAGAAGTTTCAAACTCGACCGAAAACAAGCATTATTCCTCGGATGTCGGCACCAGGGTTGCAAAAGACAAAAAATATGGCTTTGAGAAGATTTATGTGTTTGATAAAAGATAAAAAATTATTTGGTTATTAAGTCATTTTGGGTTCTTGTAGGTAATTTTATTCTCTCGGGTTCTATTCAGAAACTTAGAAATTTTTTCACCAACATTATTGGGGCCCATAGCAACACCTAATCTTCATTGTTCCATGAGTCAAACCAACATTATCGCAAGCCAAAGCCCAAGCGCTCAGCTAACAAGGTATATATATTACTTATATCTCATTGAAATGAAAGGTGAAACTTTATGTATTTCAACAATGAAGGGCGATTTCAGTCTTGTCAATGTGGGATAAAATCCCTGAGATAAAAAGTGAAACATTGCGTTTGTATGACAAGCACCAACGTCAAGTTTAAAGAAGAATATCATGCCATGTGTCTAAAATCCAGTTTGCAAAGAAACTTGATGTCGTGTTGGTAATTGAAGAGGCAAAAGAAATCTGTTGGCATATACAAACTGTTGGGAAGGGAGGCATTCTCATCCTCTACAATCGTATGCTCATTTTCGGTCCACTCATGATAAATGCAGCGCCAAAATTTGCCAGGACTGATTGTTGTCTTTTATAGTCAAAGATCGTCGGTGCCAAAGTTTAATTGAACGACATCTTTTACTCAAAATTTTACTGTTCAGATATCCAACAGGATTGTGAATACCAATGTAGGTCATGGTACATGTGCCTACTCGTATAAATTTGGCTAAGATTGCTCTTTTCATTATTTGCGTCTGAAAGAGAGTTCATTTGTTCATTCATTTGAGGTGAAGCTTAGGTCACGTATGTCCAAACTGATCTTTAAAGGAGGGAAATATTAATGTTGAAAGAAATGTCAACAGAAGATGTGTCACAGCAGTATGGCTAATGATCTCACAAAGAGGAATGGAAAATGGCAATTTTGGTGTACAGTGGTAATGTAGAGTTCCACTCTTTCATAGTGATATGAAATATGCTAATATCTATGCATAAGAATGAGGTGAATTTAGTAAAAATTCAATGAATAACGATGCAACAATCATATTAACAGGGTGACTGCGCAGGTTTTCAAAGGAATAGTTTGAAAATACTATAGATTTGTTTTCAAGATACAGTTATATTTGTACTAAATCCTAACACCATCTGTCAGAACAAATTACCAAAAGATGAGAAGCTGTGCTAATTCAGCAAATGCCAAAAGAAATGCATATCAAGTGTAAAATCAAAAGTAGATGCTACAAGGTCTGAGATCAAACAATCCACTACAAGAAAGAACTTTTCAGCACCTAATCGAAAAGGATTATGATGAGTTACTCAAACCAAATACTATTGATGTCACTCATGTTGTTTTTGACATTAGAAAAGATTATACTGCTAAGCTGGAGCAGTCACAGAAGTGGGCAAGGGATTTATGTGCTGAGTTGGTTGTTGATGAACAACGCGGCTAGGAACTTGCAAGAATAGTGGGGGAGTTACTCCCAAAAATCAAAGGCATCTAAAACCAAAAGACCATCTCGAACAAGAAGAAATAGTGAATACCGGAAGGATATGTCTAAGTGTTTGAATGAAGAAGCATAAAGGTACTTTGATGAGTTTATAAACATATCAAATTTTGAAGACTCGGAATTTTCATCTTTTGAAAGAGAACACTGTCATGCACAGGCTCATTTCATAAATACATAAGCAATGAAAGATCGATGGTTCGTAGCCTTTCCACGACAAAAACTTGCATGGAGAAGTAATGAAAAGAGTGGTCGCGGAACAAAAACCACATCAGACGTGTCCACTATTGATACATTCGCATATGGAAAAGTGGTATTGCAAAAGACTTAGAAAACTATGCGGAAACAACCTACGTGGCACCCAAAAGTATTCTCTATTTATTGGTGAAGCTCGTCATTTTATTTGTTTCGAGAAATTGAATGGAGGAAATAAAAAAACATAAGAGAAGCTAAGGCATAAACCCTAACGCGGGATAGAAATACCATTTTTTTTAATCAACGATTGGAAAAGGTGTGACATTTTGCATTTTAAAATAAAGTTCTTGCCGAAATTTCTTTGGGAAACAAAAAACAGCTAGCTACGAGCTCATCTCCAGAATACTCGACAGATGGAAAAGAAAGTTGTAGTGCCCATGTCGACTGTTCTGATAGAACTTTGATCAGTAACAAGGAAGCAAGGGAATGGTTTTGTACAGATGTCAAAGGAGTAGAATACCCCCGAAAGCCCAGAAATTCCAAGAAGAGTATCAATAGGTGGAAAAATAATAAATATCAGTTAAAGAAGTGAAAAAATAGAGGCAGCTGGCAGCCATCTTTTAGTTTCCGAGGATATGACAGAACAATATTCCAGATTTTCCATCATTTACTGTTTAAAAACTAATTCTTGTAAAGTAGTGATTAGTTATTTGATTATTATTTTAGTATCGGTGGCTTATTTTTAGAAAAATACGGTTAGGGTTTGCTTAGAGGGCAAATTTTTTGTATAAAATATGTATTTGGCAATGTAAACAGGATTGGATTTTCTGTAAGAAGAGACCCATTTCGGGTGTTTTCAAGGGATTTCAGAAATTAATAAAGGTCTAAGAACTAAGTAGATTTTCATCAAAGATTCATGTGTTGTTTAAAAATTGCAGTCTGTACCCTTTCCCTTTCTCTACATGTGCAAGTTTACTTTCTTGGTTATGCCTTCCATTATGTCATTTTCTTCTATTCTTAGACAAACGTTCATATAGATTGAGATTCATATTCTATGCCTTGATTTATCCGCATCTGAATATCCATTTATTTCTCCAAAATTAACAGTGGATTCATCTGAAAATTGATGCCCGTTGTTAATGGACTGTCTTTATTTCTTTCCCTATCATGTGCAAAATAATTATTGACTGTAACAAGACAGCTATCTTGCCTTTGTATGAAAATATTTGTTCGACTGCTGGTCCATATTTTTCTGTTTCTCGACTCCATTGCCCAATGGTACCCTATTCATGTTGATCTAGCCACCTCATTTAAAACTTACAAAGTTTTTGTTATTATAATTTTACAAATTGGCCCTTGAGTTTCATTGTCAAACTGCTGTCGTGGTGACATCGGATGGCATATTTGCTGAGAGAGCCCTCTTTGGCTGAAGGAGGCCAACTTTCAGTCTAAAGATTGGTTTGAAATAGGTTACCTCGGGGTTTCTTTGATACAACCCAAGGAAAATCCGAGTGCTAACATTTTGGTGCCGTTGCCGGGGACCGAAGGTTTCATTTTCCCTAGGTATGAACGACAAAGTTGCAGATTTGATTGTTGTTGGTGAACAACGGTCAGATATCAAGAAGGCTGTGCATCTTTCACCTGGCGACTCCATCTTCAAAGAATCCAATTTTCAGAAATTTCATGGAGACTCCACATTTAAGAAATCTAGTTTTGCATTGGTTCATAGCCTAGTCTCCTGAGTTCTCAAATCAAAATCTACAGCTCCAGTATTTCGAGATTGCCTCGTTATTAAGAAGGTATGCTCCTATGAGCAGGTCTCATATTCTCGGTTTTCCGAATCAAATTCCTAAAATAGATTGGAAGTCTTATTTGCCTAAGTTCAGAAATGAAAACAGTGATAATGTTGCTTTACATTTAGTCAAATTTCATGTACATGTACACAAGTTGAAGATTATGTTTCATGAGGACTGTCTTATGAAGATGTTCATGGCTTCTTTAGAAGGAAAAGCAAGGGATTGGTATGAAATTTTAAGACCTGGTAGCTTGTTTTCTTTAAAAATTTTCACATAGCATTTTATGAGCATTATGTAGTAGATTTTCCAGCTTTGTCTTTAGTGGAAGATTGCTGTGATCAGTTTGAGGGTTTCATACAGTACCTCAAAAGTATTGATGAAGATCAGAAAGGTATGAATGATGAAAACTTGTCTGAAATATTTTATCATTTTTCTTCGAAATTCCATGGCCATGATGATCGAGAGGAGTTTGTTGTAGATGAGATCAATAAAGAATTGATAGTAGTTCCCCGTGATTCCTCTTTGAAAACAAAGGTTGAATCATCCGCTCCTTTGTATACAAATGAAGAATGCATTCAACATCAATCTGCAGAAGAGAAGGAAAATGATAGCTGTTTGATTTAGAAAATGCACAAGCCACCTCTTCTTTTAATAGAAGAAGAAATAAATCGGCTCCTGCAGAGTCATGCTACGACCCCTACTTATATAGATTTGCAGTGTTCACATATTTCGGGATATGTAAGTCAATCTTCTTCCATTTTTGGGCATGTAAATATGAATCATGATGATTTTATGAAGGAATCCATTTATGAGGACGATCCGTTGCAAGGAAATCAGCTATTAGACACCAGTTTCTTTCATCAACAAGATAGAGTTGTCATATTTAATGATATTGCAGAATGTTTGATGTTTGAAGATGCTTTAGAGTATGAGGTTAATCATTCCTTTTTGGAAAAGAATGTTAAGGAAGAAAGAACATTTCAACTCTCCCGTCAAATTGCAGAAAATCCGAAGGTACTTCAAATAAAATGTATCTTCTTTGATCCTATAGTTGAGTATATGAAGAAATTTCTCAGTTTCGATTTGCAGCTAGGTTTTTATTTTGAGAATAAAGATTATCAGTGGTTGCCTATACTGTCATATTTTCTGTCATTGGCTTATTTCGAACACGGCAAGGGAGTTATATTGTTTGAGCATTTAATGGATTGGCTTTATTGGTGTTTTCGGATTACTTGATTGATGGAAAGTCTTTGACATTCTAAAGTAGGGTAGGTAGGAGAAATAAGTTTGCCAAGCAAATAGTTTCCAGTATGTATAGTGTTATTTTTTCAGTTGCAGCATATAAGTTTTCAGTTTTCTATAGTTAAGTGGTTTTCAGTTACATTTTTTGGATGAAGGATCAGTTACAAGTTCCAGGTTACAGTTTTCAGGATTGGGAGCCGCCCAATGGTCAGGTACAGGGTCTATGTTGTTCTTTGCTGCCTCGCTGGGAGGACATCATCCCCAGTCTGAGCCAGTTGTTAGCACTCCATAATTTTTATGTTAAAATTTCTTCTTGTGGCATTGGCAGTGCAAAATAGAGCATTTTTCATAGTAGAAGTTTCAAACTCGACCGAAAACAAGCATTATTCCTCGAATGTCGGCACCAGGGTTGCAAAAGACAAAAAATATGGCTTTGAGAAGATTTATGTGTTTGATAAAAGATAAAAAATGATTTGGTTATTAAGTCATTTTTGGGTTCTTTTAGGTAATTTTATTCTCTCGAGTTCTATTCAGAAACTTAGAAGTTTTTTCACCAACATTATTGGGGCCCATAGCAACACCTAATCTTCATTGGTCCATGAGTCAAACCAACAATATCGCAAGCGAAAGCCCAAGCGCTCAGCTAACAAGTTATATATATTACTTATATCTCATTGAAATGAAAGGTGAAACTTTATGTATTTCAACAATGAAGGGCGATTTCAGTCTTGTCAATGTGGGATAAAATCCCTGAGATAAAAAGTGAAACATTGCGTTTGTATGACAAGCACCAACGTCAAGTTTAAAGAAGAATATCATGCCATGTGTCTAAAATCTAGTTTGCAAAGAAACTTGATGTCGTGTTGGTATTGAAGAGGCAACATAAATCTGTTGGCATATACAAACTGTTGGGAAGGGAGGCATTCTCATCCTCTACAATCGTATGCTCAATTTCGGTCCAATCATGATAAATGCAGCGCCAAAATTTGCCAAGACTGATTGTTGTCTTTTATAGTCAAATATCGTCGGTGCCAAAGTTTAATTAGTTTAATTGAACGACAACTTTTACTCAAAATTTTACTGTTCAGATATCCAACAGGATTGTGAAGACCAATGTAGGTCATGGCACATGTGCCTACTGGTATAAATTTGGCTAAGATTGTTCTTTTCATTATTTGCGTCTGAAAGAGAGTTTGTTTGTTCATTCATTTGAGGTGAAGCTTAGGTAACGTATGGCCAAACTGATCTTTAAAGGAGGGAAATATTAATGTTGAAAGAAATGTCAATAGAAGATGTGTCACAGCAGTATGGGTAATGATCTCACAAAGAGGAATGGAAAATGGCAATTTCGGTGTACAGTGATAATGTAGACTTCCACTCTTTCATAGTGATATGAAATATGCTAATATCTATGCATAAGAATGATTTGAATTTAGTAAAAATTCAATGAATAACGATGCAACAATCATATTAACAGGGTGAATGCGCAGGTTTTCAAAGGAATAGTTTGAAAATACTATAAATTTGTTTTCAAGATACAGTTATATTTGTACTAAATCCTAACACCATCTGTCAGAACAAATTACCAAAAGATGAGAAGCTGTGCTAATTCAGCAAATGCCGAAAGAAATGCATATCAAGTGTAAAATCAAAAGTAGATGCTACAAGGTCTGAGATCAAACAATCCACTACAAGAAAGAACTTTTCAGCACCTAATCGAAAAGGATTATGACGAGTTACTCAAACCAAATACTATTGATGTCACTCATGTTGTTTTTGACATTAGAAAAGATTATGCTGCTAAGCTGGAGCAGTCACAGAAGTGGGCAAGGGATTTATGTGCTGAGTTGGTTGTTGATGAACAAAACGGCCAGGAACTTGCAAGAATAGTGGGGGAGTTACTCCCAAAAATCAAAGGCATCTAAAACCAAAAGACCATCTCAAACAAGAAGAAATAGTGCAGACCGGAAGGATATGTCTAAGTGTTTGAATGAAGAAGCACAAAGGTACTTTGATGAGTTTATAAACATATCAAATTTTGAAGACTCGGAATTTTCATCTTTTGAAAGAGAACACTGTCATGCAGAGGCTCATTTCATAAATACATAAGCAATTAAAGATCGATGGTTCGTATCCTTTCCGCGACAAAAACTTGCATGGAGAAGTAATGAAAAGAGTGGTCGCGGAACAAAAACCACATCACACGTGTCCACTATTGATACATTCACATATGGAAAAGTGGTATTGCAAACCACTTAGAAAACTATGCGGAAACAGCCTACGTGGCACCCAAAAGTATTCTCTATTTATTGGTGAAGCTCGTCATTTTATTTGTTTCGAGAAATTGAACGGAGGAAATAAAAAAACATACGAGAAGCTAAGGCATAAACCCTAACTCGGGATAGAAATACCATTTTTTTTAATCAACGATTGGAAAAGGTGTGACATTTTGCATTTTAAAATAAAGTTCTTGCTGAAATTTCTTGGGGAAACAAAAAATAGCCCGCTATGAGCTCATCTCCAGAATACTCGACAGATGGAAAAGAAAGTTGTAGTGCCCATGTCGACTGTTCTGATAGAACTTTGATCAGCAACGAGGAAGAAAGGGAATGGTTTTGTACAGATGTCAAAGGAGTAGAATACCCCCGAAAGCCCAGAAATTCCAGGAAGAGTATCAACAGGTGGAAAAATAATAAATATCAGTTAAAGAAGTGAAAAAATAGAGGCAGCTAACAACCATCTTTTAGTTTCCGAGGATATGACAGAACAATATTCCAGATTTTCCGTCATTTACTGTTTAAAAACTAATTCTTGTAAAGTAGTGATTAGTTATTTGATTATTATTTTAGTATCGGTGGTTTATTTTTAGAAAAATACAGTTAGGGTTTGCTTAGAGGGAAAATTTTTGCATAAAATATGTATTTGGCAATGTAAACAGGGTTGGACTTTTTGTAAGAAGAGACCCATTTCGGGTGTTTTGAAGGGCTTTCAGAAATTAATAAAGGTATCAGAACTGAGCATATTTTCATCAAAGATTCATGTGTTGTTTAAAAATTGCAGCCTATACCTTTTCCCTTTCTCTACATGTGCAAGTTTACTTTCTTCGTTATGCCTTTCATTATGTCATTTTCTTCTATGCTTTGATGAATGTTCATATAGATTGAGATTCATATTCTATGCCTCGATTTATCCGCATCTGAATATCCATTTATTTCTTCAAAATTAACAGTGGATTCATTTGAAAATTGATGCCCGTTGTTAATGGACTGTATTTATTTATTTCCCTATCATCTGCAAAAATCTTATTGACTGTAACAAGACAGCTATCTTGCCTTTGTATGAAAATATTTGTTCAACTGCTGGTCCATATTTTTCCGTTTCTCGACTCCATTTCCCAATGGTACCCTATTCATGTTGATCTAGCCGCCTCATTTAAAACCTACAAAGTTTTTGTTATTATAATTTTACAAATTGGCCGTTGAGTTTCATTGTCAAACTGCTGTCGTGGTGACATTGGATGGCAGATTTTCCGAGAGAGCCCTCTCTCGCTGAAGGAGGCCAACTTTCAGTCTAAAGATTGGTTTGAAATAGGTTACCTCGGGGTTTCTTTGATACAACCCAAGGAAAATCCGAGTGCTAACATTTTGGCGCCGTTGCCAGGGACCGAAGGTTTCATTTTCCCTGGGTATGAACGACAAAGTTGTAGATTTGATTGTTGATGGTGAACAACAGTCAGATATCAAGAAGGCTGTGCATCTTTCACCTAGCGACTCCATCTTCAAAGAATCCAGTTTTCAGAAATTTCATGGAGACTCCACATTTAAGAAATCCAGTTTTGCATTGGTTCATAGGCTAGTCTCCTGAGTTCTCAAATCAGAATCTACAGCTCCAGTATTTCGAGATGGACTCGTTATTAAGAAGGTATTGTCCTATGAGCAGGTCTCATATTCCCGATTTTCCGAATCAAATTCCTAAAATAGATTGGCAGTCTTATTTGCCTAAGTTCATAAATGAAAACAGTGATAATGCTGCTTTACATTTAATCAAATTTCATGTACATGTACACAAGTTGAAGATTATGTTTCATGAGGACTATCTTATAAAGATGTTCATGACTTCTTTAGAAGGAAAAGCAAGGGATTGGTATGAAAGTTTAAGTCCTGGTAGCTTGTTTTCTTTAAAAGATTTTCACATAGCATTTTATGAGCGTTATGTAGTAGATTTTCCAGCTTTGTCTTTAGTGGAAGATTGCTGTGATCAGTTTGAGGGTTTCATACACTACCTCAAAAGTATTGATGAAGATCTGAAAGGTATGAATGATGAAAACTTGTCTGAAATATTTTATCATTTTTCTTCGAAAGTCCAGGGCCATGATGATCGAGAGGAGTTTGCTGTAGATGAGATCAATAAAGAATTGATAGTAGTTCCCCGTGATTCCTCCTTGAAAACAAAGGTTGAATCATCTGCTCCTTCGTATACAAATGAAGAATGCATTCAACATCAATCTGCAGAAGAGAAGGAAAATTATAGTTGTTTGATTCAGAAAATGCACAAGCCACCTCCTCTTTTAACAGAAGAAGAAATAAATCGGCTCCTGCAGAGTCATGCTACGACCCCTACTTATACAGATTTGCAGTGTTCACATATTCCGGGATATGTAAGTCAATCTTCTTCCATTTTTGGGCATGTAAATATGAATTTGAATGATAACAATCATGATGATTTTATGAAGGAATCCATTTATGAGGACGATCTGTCACAAGGAAATCAGCTATTAGACACCAGTTTCTTTCATCAACAAGATAGAGTTGTCATATTTAATGATCTTGCAGAATGTTTGATGTTTGAAGATGCTTTAGAGTATGAGGTTAATCATTCCTTTCTGGAAAAGAATGTTAAGGAAGAAAGAACATTTCAGCTCTCCCGTCAAATTGCAGAAAATCCAAAGGTACTTCAAATAAAATGTATCTTCTTTGATCCTATAGTTGAGTATATGAAGAAATTTCTCAGTTTTGATTTGCATCTAGGTTTTTATTTTGAGAATAAAGATTATCAGTGGTTGCCTATACTGTCATATTTTCTGTCATTGGCTTATTTCGAACACGGCAAAGGAGTTAGATTGTTTGAGCATTTAATGGATTGGCTTTATTGGTGTTTCCGGATTACTTGATTGATGGAAAATCTTTGACATTCTAAAGTAGGGTAGGTAGGAGAAATAAGTTTGCCAAGCATACAGTTTCCAGTATGTACAGTGTTATTTTTTCAGTTGCAGCATATGATTTTTCAGTTTTCTACAGTTAAGTGGTTTTCAGTTACAGTTTTTGGATAAAGGATCAGTTACAGGTTACAGGTTGCAGTTTTCAGGATTGGGAGCCACCCAATGGTTAGTCACAGGGTCTACGTTGTTCTTTGCTGCCTCGCTGGGAGGACATCATCCCTAGTTGGAGCCAGTTGTTAGCACTCCATAATTTTTATGTTAAAATTTCTTCTTGTGGCATTGGCAGTGCAAAATAGAGCATTTTTCATAGTAGAAGTTTCAAACTCGACCGAAAACAAGCATTATTCCTCAAATGTTGGCACCAAGGTTGCAAAAGACAAAAAATATGGCTTTGAGAAGATTTATGTGTTTGATAAAAGATTAAAAATGATTTGGTTATTAAGTCATTTTTGGGTTCTTTTAGGTAATTTTATTCTCTCGGGTTCTATTCAGAAACTTAGAAGTTTTTTCACCAACATTATTGGGGCCCATAGAAACACCTAATCTTCATTGGTCCATGAGTCAAACCAACAATATCGAAAGCCAAAGCCCAAGCGCTCAGCTAACAAGGTATATATATTACTTATATCTCATTGAAATGAAAGGTGAAACTTTATGTATTTCAACAATGAAGGGTGATTTCAGTCTTTTCAATGTGGGATAATATCCCTGAGATAAAAAGTGAAACATTGCGTTTGTATGACAAGCACCAACATCAAGTTTAAAGAAGAATATCATGCCATGTGTCTAAAATCTAGTTTGCAAAGAAACTTGATGTCGTGTTGGTAATTGAAGAGGCAAAAGAAATCTGTTGGCATATACAAACTATTGGGAAGGGAGGCATTCTCATCCTCTACAATCGTATGCTCAATTTCGGTCCACTCATGATAAATGCAGCGCCAAAATTTGCCAGGATTGATTGTTGTCTTTTATAGTCAAAGATCATCGGTGCCAAAGTTTAATTGAACGACAGCTTTTACTCAAAATTTTATTGTTTAGATATCCAACAGGATTGTGAAGACCAATGTAGGTCGTGGTACATGTGCCTACTGGTATAAATTTGGCTAAGATTGTTCTTTTCATTATTTGCGTCTGAAAGAGAGTTCGTTTGTTCATTCATTTGAGGTGAAGCTTAGGTAACGTATGGCCAAACTGATCTTTAAAGGAGGGAAATATTAATGTTGAAAGAAATGTTAATAGAAGATGTGTCACAGCAGTATGGCTAATGATCTCACAAAGAGGAATGGAAAATGGCAATTTCGGTGTACAGTGATAATGTAGAGTTCCACTCTTTCATAGTGATATGAAATATGCTAATATCTATGCATAAGAGTGAGGTGAATTTAGTAAAAATTCAATGAATAATGATGCAGCAATCATATTAACAGGGTGACTGCGCAGGTTTTCAAAGGAATAGTTTGAAAATACTATAAATTTGTTTTCAAGATACAGTTATATTTGTACTAAATCCTAACACCATCTATCAGGACAAATTACCAAAAGATGAGAAGCTGTGCTAATTTAGCAAATGCCGAAAGAAATGCATATCAAGTGTAAAATAAAAAGTAGATGCTACAAGGTCTGAGATCAAACAATCCACTGCAAGAAAGAACTTTTCAGCACCTAATCGAAAAGGATTATGATGAGTTACTCAAACCAAATACTATTGATGTCACTCATGTTGTTTTTGACATTAGAAAATATTATACTGCTAAGATGGAGCAGTCACAGAAGTGGGCAAGGGATTTATGTGCTGAGTTGGTTGTTGATGAACAACGCGGCCAGGAACTTGCAAGAATAGTGGGGGAGTTACTCCCAAAAATCAAAGGCATCTAAAACCAAAAGACCATCTCAAACAAGAAGAAATCGTGCAGACCGGAAGGATATGTCTAAGTGTTTGAATGAAGAAGCACAAAGGTACTTTGATGAGTTTATAAACATATCAAATTTTGAAGACTCAGAATTTTCATCTTTTGAAAGAGAACACTGTCATGCACAGGCTCATTTCATAAATACATAAGCAATGAAAGATCGATGGTTTGTAGCCTTTCCGCGACAAAAACTTGCATGGAGAAGTAATGAAAAGAGTGGTCGCGGAACAAAAACCACATCACACGTGTCCACTATTGATACATTCGCATATGGAAAAGTGGTATTGCAAACCACTTAGAAAACTATGCAGAAACAGCCTACGTGGCACCCAAAAGTATTCTCTATTTATTGGTGAAGCTCGTCATTTTATTTGTTTCGAGAAATTGAACGGAGGAAATAAAAAAACATAAGAGAAGCTAAGGCAAAAACCCTAACGCGGGATAGAAATACCATTTTTTTTAATCAATGATTGGAAAAGGTGTGACATTTTGCATTTTAAAATAAAGTTCTCGCTGAAATTTCTTCGGGAAACAAAAAATAGCTAGCTACGAGCTCATCTCCAGAATACTCGACAGATGGAAAAGAAAGTTGTAGTGCCCATGTCGACTGTTCTGATAGAACTTTGATCAACAACGAGGAAGCAAGGGAATGGTTTTGTACAAATGTCAAAGGAGTAGAATACCACCGAAAGCCCAGAAATTCTAGGAAGAGTATCAACAGGTGGCAAAATAATAAATATCAGTTAAAGAAGTGAAAAAATAGAGGCAGCTGGTAGCCATCTTTTAGTTTCCGAGGATATGACAGAACAATATTCCAGATTTTCCGTCATTTACTGTTTAAAAACTAATTCTTGTAAAGTAGTGATTAGTTATTTGATTATTATTTTAGTATCGGTGGTTTATTTTTAGAAAAATACGGTTAGGGTTTGCTTAGAGGGCAAATTTTTGCATAAAATATGTATTTGGCAATGTAAACAGGGTTGGATTTTCTGTAAGAAGAGACCCATTTCGGGTGTTTTGAAGGGCTTTCAGAAATTAATAAAGGTCTTAGAATTGAGCAGATTTTCATCAAAGATTCATGTGTTGTTTAAAAATTGCAGTCTGTACCCTTTCCCTTTCTCTACATGTGCAAGTTTCCTTTCTTGGTTATGCCTTTCATTATGTCATTTTCTTCTATGCTTAGATGAACATTGATATAGATTGAGATTCATATTCTATGCCTCGATTTATCTGCATCTGAATATCCATTTATTTCTCCAAAATTAACAGTGGATTCATCTGAAAATTGATGCCCGTTGTTAATGGACTGTCTTTATTTCTTTCCCTATCATCTGCAAAAATGTTATTGACTATAACAAGACAGCTATCTTGCCTTTGTATGCAAATATTTGTTTGACTGCTGGTCCATATTTTTTTGTTTCTCGACTCCATTGCCCAATGGTACCCTATTCATGTTGATCTAGCCACCTCATTTAAAACCTACAAAGTTTTTGTTATTATAAGTTTACAAATTGGCCCTTGAGTTTCATTGTCAAACTGTTGTCGTGGTGACATTGGATGGCAGATTTGCTGAGAGAGCCCTCTCTGGCTGAAGGAGGCCAACTTTCAGTCTAAAGATTGGTTTGAAATAGGTTACCTCGGGGTTTCTTTGATACAACCCAAGGAAAATCCGAGTGCTAACAACTGTCTCGATCATACTTATGTTTTCTTCTATAAGTTTTATCATTAGATTCAAAAGAAGTGTCACTATCACTTTTATGGTATTTTACTTTCTTATCTCTATTTTGGTAGTAGATGGTTCCAGACTCCGATTTTATTTTTGTTCTCTTATCTTTATCATCATTATGATATTTATCGAGTAAAATTTGGTTTAGCTTTTGTTGTGCCCTTAAAATCCTTTTATTCTCTTCTTTAACAGGTTTTATCTCAGCCTTTAGATCTTTAATTGTACGCAAAAGTTCAGATGATTGATCATTTAATTCTACATAAATTTCTTCATTAACTTGTTCGTGTTCATTACTATTACGTTCAATATGGTGAGATCTGTCCTCTGCATATTCTTCCGTTACTTTCATACCTGCAATTTAAATATCAAACTGTTCTATACATAAACAAATTAAAACAAAATTAGTAAACTATATTTTCTATTTTGATTTTCTGTTGCATGCGTGAGCCTTATTTAGGCCTAGGGTTTGAACTCGCACTCTGATACCACATGTAACATCCCCAAAATTCGTAAAATTTTAAAGTTTTTCTAAGTGGTCTATTTGCTAATAAATGCTATGCGAAAGTATAAAGTTTCACGATTTAAATTTATTGTTTTAAATAAAAAGCGACATTTAAGCATCTCATAAATTATCATTAATTATTTAATTGTCTTAACGACAATTAACTAGATATTAACCTAAGTCTTAGATATATAATAATCATTAAATGCATGTCATAACGACATTCAACTGAATCTATATTCCTACGTAAGAATGGTATAATACTATCTATGTTATTATTTTATGCTTACAGAATTTCTTTTTAATTAGAAGATGTATCACTGTCTTGTACATTCAATTCACTTGGTCCTAACATTCAAAGTGTCGACATTTATTGAATTCGTCCTAAGTTGCTTGTATCACTATGAGTCCAATTACGCTTATGAATTCAGGTGTAATCCATAAACTATTTGAGACGAGGAATTAACAACTCCTATTTATATGTCTTATGTAGTAAAGTAATCATTTCTGCATGCTTTAGCTTACTGTAGATATGTTAAGAGTATAAATCTAAAAATCGTTGAATCAAGGATACTATTGTTTGATGAGGAATATTCTAGTGTAAGGCAGAGACTTACTTAGCTTCATGCTAAAGGATACTATTGTTTGATGAGGAATATTCTGGTGTAAGGCAGAGACTTACTTAGCTTCATGCTAAAGCAATTCTACCTTCTAATTTGTATAGGTTACAGGTGTTAACACCCAAATTCACCCCCAAGGTTGTGAGAGAAAGCAATTTAGGGTAACCACTTGTTAAATTTTTAGTATTAAATCACAATACTATAGGATCTTTGCTGAGAGAATAACATCTATAGTATATCAATGCATGACAATCATAATATGACAAGCATCACAAGAATCAAAAGCATAGAGACAAGAGACACGGAGTTTCCGTGGGGAAAACCCTAAGGTGAAAAACCCCACAACTTCCTCAGAGATAGAGAGAGCAATGGCTCAACCAAAATACAACCAAATAACACTGAGATAGTCTCCTAGTAGATGATCCTCCTCCTCCTCACTAGTGCACCACTTTTCAGAGAGAGAGATAGATACTTTTCCGAGTGATTAAAATAGAGATCTCCTATCTCTATTTATACTCACCTTTTTGCCCAGTGACCTAATGGGGCCGACTTGTCTACTTAGATACACCCACATTATATTATATATTAATCAGGGCCGACCCCATAAGGTGGTCTAATAACCCATCGGCAAGTACACACACTTGCGACACTTGTCAATCCACATGACGACACTTCCTTATAGAGGAATAACACATCTCTTATAAGGGTACAATAAATAT
Organism: Larix kaempferi; assembly: GCA_027924585.1. NCBI lineage: Eukaryota > Viridiplantae > Streptophyta > Pinopsida > Pinales > Pinaceae > Larix > Larix kaempferi. The sequence continues at coordinate 3,560,859 of BSBM01000131.1, forward strand.
ATATATAATATACAGATGAAATACATTCCGAAGTTACATATACATCAACACTCCCTCTTAACTAGGAAGGTATTTCTCGATACAGATCTGCTAGACAAGTCTTCTTCTCTGGATCATCGTCATCGATGCATCGTCATCATCATCGTCACTGCTGCTACTATCTCAACCAATCTCTGTCTCTACTCGTCATAGGAAGTTCTACAGAGCCAGTCCTTTTTCATACTAGATGTAGACCCACCACCTGCAGGTCTTCGTCATCACTGGCCATACTGTGGAATCCTCAGGACTTATTACGTGTGTCACAAAACCTCGAAAGAGCATCCCAGGATGTTATGGGTACACAACTCCGACCTGTAGGATCTCCTAGGGCGCTATTACATGTGACCCCACCACAAAACCTCGAAAGAGCATCTCAGGATGTTACGGGTACACAACTCCGACCTGAAATCTCCCAGGGCACAAATTACATGTGGTCCACCACAAAACCTAGCAAGAGCATCTCAGGATGTTACGGGTACACAACTCCGACCTGAAATCTCCCAGGGCACAAATTACATGTGGTCATGGAAAAACCTCGAAAGAGCATCTCAGGATGTTACGGGTACACAACTCCGACCTGAAATCTCCCAGGGCCCAAATTACATGCCATAGGACAAAACCTCGCAAGAGCATCTCAGGATGTTACGGGTACACAACTCCGACCTGAAATCTCCCAGGGCACAAATTACATGTCCTCCCAGAGCAATGTCTCGAAAGAGCATCCCAGGCTATTACGGGTACACAACTCCGACCTATAGGATCTCCCAGACATGCTCATCTGCACAACCTGATCCACGGCCACAGAGTATCAACATGATACTCACCATACATCATCCTGATGTACTCATGATCGTCCTGATCATCATCACTGCAACGTCCTGCTGCATGTCATCTGGAGCAACATCCTGAAGCTCATCATCCATGATCATCCTGATCATCACTGCAACATCCTGCTGCATGTCATCTGGAGCAACATCCTGAAGCTCATCATCCATGATCATCCTGATCATCACTACAACATCCTGCTGCATGATCCACCTGATCATCAATGCATCCACCTGATGCATACCAAGTATCTACCTGATACATATCATCATACATGATCCTCCTGATCATACAATGTATCCACCTGATACATGATACATATCACCATACATGATCCACCTGATCATACAATGTATCCACCTGATACATATACAGATACATGGTCCAAGCATCCAACATGATGCATACATACATAAATGATCCAACTGATCATATCCAGCATCCAACATGATGCATACATACATAAATGATCCAACTGATCATATCCAGCATCCAACATGATGCGTACATACATAAATGATCCAACTGATCATATCCAAGCAGAAACGAGAACATCATCCTGATGCCCATTATCCAGCGCTTACATCCACAGCCATGTGAAGGATCCTCCTTCCAACATGCTTGGAATGGATTTAGCAAATGTGTCCATCACTTCTTCCTCGAAGTGTCCTCGAACTGAAGAATGCCAAGCCTCTCTCTGAAGTACTCGAACTTCACTCTGGCTAGTGGCTTCGTCAGCACATCTGCAATCTGCTCGTCCATCACAACATATAGAAGCTTCACAGCTCCTATCTGCACCATATCCCTGATATAGTGATATTTGATCTCTATGTGTTTCGACCTGTCATGAAACACTGGGTTCTCGGACAGCTTCACACAACTCTGGTTATCACAGAAGATACCAGTAGCCTCCAACGGGAGATCAAATAACTCAGACAGTAGCTTCCGTAGCCATACTGCCTCACAACTAGCTGAACAGGATGCAACATACTCTACCTTAGCTGTACTCAGTTCTACACAGGACTGCTTCCTGCTAAACCAAGAGATCACACCTGATCCCATATTGAAACAGCACCCAGATGTGCTCTTCCTATCTGCAGCACTGCCAGCCCAATCTGAATCAACATAACCCTGTAGGTTAAACTTTTGATTCGCTTCATACTTGAGCCCATAATCCAATGTACCCTTTAGGTACCTCAGAACATGCTTTACAGCAACTAGGTGAACACTCCTCGGATCCGTCAGGAACTGGCTCAATGTTTCACAGCAAAGCAAATGTATGTTCTCGTGTTCGTCAGGTACATCAAGGATCCAATCATCTGACGATACATAGAGACATCAACTCGCTCAGATGAAGCGTCACATAGAAGCTTCAGATTCGATGCCATAAGTGTGGCCATGGCCTTGCAATCCATCATCCTGAATCTCTTCAGGATATCTACCATGTACTTCCCTTGACCAAGGAATATCCCACCTGTATTCTGCCACACCTCCATACCTAGGAAATAGTGCATCATTCCCAAATCTTTCATATCGAATTCAGCTGCAAGCTTCCTCTTAGTATCTGCAATCAGTTTGTCATCTCCTGTCACAAATAGGTCATCCACATACAGGAGTAGAATCACTGGATTCCCTTCCTCAACCTTGTAGTAAAGATTGGAATCTGCTTTACTCTTGGTAAATCAAAAGCTAGATAGGAAACTGTCCATCCTACCATACCAGGTTCTAGGAGCTTGCTTCAAGCCATACAAGGCTTTCTTCAATCTGCATACATATGATTCCTTGTCATGTATTTCAAAACCAAGTGGTTGTTCCACATATACTTCCTCTTCTACTACACCATTCAGGAAAGCAGTCTTGACATCCATCTGGTGTATTTTCCATTTCATTGCTGCAGCCAGAGCAAGTACTGTTCTGATGGAAGTATACCTGGCTACAGGTGCAAAGGTTTCTTCATAATCTATTCCTTCTTTTTGAGAGAAACCACGAGCTACGACTCTTACTTTGTATTTTTCCACACTGCCATCTGCAGCATGCTTGATTTTGTAGATCCACTTGGAAGTCACAACAGACTTCTCTTTAGGTCTTGGGACAACATCCCAAACATCATTCTTCATTATTGATTGGTATTCCTCAACCATAGCATCCTTCCATTCTTTCTTTTCTGCTGCCTCTTCATAACTGGAAGGCTCTTTGTTCATAATGTCACAGAGTAAAGCAACATAACTGGTGTGTGATCTGGTTCTCTTCTTTGCTCTGTGTTCTTCTTCTGGAATGCCAAATATTTCTGCATCATGAATGAGCTCTCTAGCCCATACAGGTTTCCTTTTGTGAGAGTTATTCTCATGGGGTGGATCTACAGGTTCTTGTGGATCTTCAAACTCACGAATAGTTTCTGGAACTGCTTCAGTCATGGTAGTATCCTGAAATCTTGTTTCCTTAGGTTCTTCATAGACTTTGGTAGGTGCCTTCCTTGATTTGATGAATGCTGAGTTTTCATCAAATGTTACATCCCTGCTGACATCAATCTTCTTGAACCCTGGAAAGTATATTCTGTAAGCCTTTGAGCTTTCACTGTAACCCACAAAGATACCCTTCTTTCCTGAAGGATCTAGTTTAGTCCTCTTTTCCTTTGGGACATGAGTGTATACTGGACAACCAAATATTCTGAGATGACTGACTTCAGGTTTCTTACCAGAAAAGACTTCTTATGGTGTCTTGTTGTCCAATATCTTGTGGGGTGTTCTGTTCTGCACATATACAACTGTTCTAGCTGCTTCTGCCCATAGATGCATAGGAAGATCTTGGTCATGCAACATTGCCCTTGCTGCTTCCATGATAGTTTTGTTCTTCCTTTCTGCAACTCCATTTTGTTGAGGATTATAAGGAGCAGTCAACTCCCTCTTAATCCCTGAATCACTGCAAAGCTTCTTGAAGTCATTTGAGGTGAATTCTCCACCATTGTCGGATCTGAATGTTTTGATCTTCTTGTCAGTTTGATTTTCCATCAAGGTTTTGAATTCCTTGAATTTATCAAGCACCTCATCTTTGCCCTTCAAGAAGTATACCCAAGTATTCCTGGAGAAGTCATCAATAAATGATACATAGTAAACATACCCACTCAGGGAACTGGATGACATAGGGCCACATACATCTGAGTGGATGATTTCCAGGATGTCTTTTGCTTTGCTTTCACTGCTTGAGAAAGCCTTCTTAGTGTTCTTACCTTTTGCACATCCTTTGCAAACACCTTCATGTTTGGTCTTGATTTCAGGAAGACCCTCTACTGCCTTGCTTGCAATTGGAAGTGCTCTATAGTGCATGTGAGCAAGTCTTCTATGCCAAAGTTCACTTGGCTCCATGGATTCATGCACCATGGCATGTTCAGGTTGTCCCTTTAATTTATACAAGCCTCCCTCTTGCTCTCCAATTACTACTGCATCATCTATGGTCTTTCCCTTTGGCCACATTAGGACTTGGCCATCCACAAATGCAACCCTCATACCTTTTGCATCCAATGCAGAGATGGAGAGTAAGTTCTTCTTGAGCCCAGGTACATAAAGTACTTCTTTCATCTTCAATGATTTTCCAGAATCTAGGTTGTAGGAGGCTTCACCACTTCCTTTGATTGGGTATTGATTATCATCCCCAAGTTTCACCTTATGGGGTGATTCATGTTCAGATAGGTTCACAAAGGATTCTTTAAACCCAGTCATGTGTTTGGAAGCCCCACTATCAATCAACCAATCATTCCATCCATGGGAGATGGTACCTGTAAGAGCAAAAATTAGAACATATTCTTCCTCACTTGATGAGTCATCATCACTACTACTTTCTGCCCTAGCCTTCTTCTTTGGAGGTTCATCATCTTCGGCAGCATGAGCATGAAAACTTATTTTGCTGCCCTTCTTCTTTTTACTAGAGTTGTTGTTATTATCCCTTTTGTTCTTGGGACAATCTGAAGCAAAGTGACCCTTCCCATTGCATGTGAAGCATCTTAGGTCCTTCTTACTCTTTTGATGGAGTCTTTTGTGGTGAGAGTGATCCTTCTTGGTTTTGCTTCTTTTGGTGTGAGCTGCAAGAGCTTGATCTTATCCTCCCATCTTTTCCTCACGAGCTATAAGTCTAGCTTCTTCTTGAGAGCATTCTTCCCTCAATCTGTTGAAGGAGATCAATTTCTTCCTTGCACAAATTCCTTGAATAAAGGAATCCCATGACCTGGGTAGGCCATTTAGAGTGGTCATCACCACTTCACCATTCTCCACCATTTCATCTACTGCTTCTAATTGTTCCTTGATCTGGGAGACCCTTGAAAAGTAAGATTGAATGGTTTCTCCATTCTGAAACTTCACTGCTTTCAATTGGTTCCGCAGGGTCATCTTCTGTGATGTACCTGCAATAATGAATTAATGCAAATACACGAGATATCAGAAATAATATAACAGAATCGCTTTTATATTGATCACGGGCCACTTCGAGGGGGCAACCTCCTTTGAGCAAGCTCAATACAATTAACTTCACGGTGCCTTCAATGACCTCAACACACACTTATATACTAAGTCTATGCCCAATACTATGAGTCAAAACCATGGGACATATAATACTACGGGACGACTTACAAAGCATATGCGTCCAATACTATGGGTCAATACTATGGGCTAATATCAACTACGGATCAACAAATACTACGGGACGACTTACAAAGCATATGCGTCCAACAACAATATACTAATATAGTAAAGAGAAGGGTTGACATGGGTTCCTAACATCCCCTCTCCCTTAGAAAAAGCTTTGTCCTCAAAGCTTTGGTTGGAGAAATTGCTGCAGAATCTGAAGGAGTGGTTCCCCGGTAGCATCCTCGGTTTGCATTTCGGGCCACTGACGCCTTTGGAGTGTCAAGGAGGATTGCGTGGAAGGTTGTAGATGAAGAAGAACCCTGTCAGCTGCATGGAAAATGCGCTCAGAACGGTGCTGCTCAGCTTGTTGTTTCAGGCGAATTCTGGCCATGTGAAGATTGTCCTGCAGAATGAGAAGAATCTGATCGTGGTGTCGAAGAACCGAGTCAATTTCCTGAACTGGAGAGCTGCTAAGGGTGTATGGAAGAAGAACAGGCGGTGTTTTTCCATAGCCTGCTTCATATGGTGTCCTTTGAGATGTGGTATTGTACCACCAGAGCGCTGCGAGGAAATCCATAGAAATAGTTGGCCAAAGCTGTGTAGGGATGGCCACGGGTTTGAGCAATCCCGAAAGGAGTGTCGTTTCCCCCTTGTTGACTTGGAAAGTATCATCGTCAGCCACCATCTGTTGAATTGTCATTTTTAGTCCCGACCAAAAGAAGTTACATTGTTCCCGGTCATACATTTTGCAGAACCCAGAGTGCCCTGGTGATGAAGAAGCATGGAGTTCATAGAAGAGAGATCCCTGTTGAACATATTGCAACCAATTTGGAACAAGCAGAGAAAGAGCTGTAAGAGAAACTGGGTCATCAATTGTGTGAGAAGGAGCATCTTCCACCATATTGTCCTTACCCTTCTTGTAAGTGATCACATAGGGACAACCCATGAGTTGGATAACCCATTGTAGGTGTGTTGGGGAGGAGACCCATTGTTCCAAAAAAATTTCCAGACTCGGGAGATCAGTCTTAATGCAGAAATAATTCCCTAATAGGTATGGCTGCCACTTCTGTACTGCATGCAAAATAGCCATCATTTCTTGCTGAGAGGTAGATGTGGCTACATTCTTACTGGAAAGGGCTCTTGAAGGAAGCAAGCGCATTGGTTCAACAAAGAGACCTGCATATCTATCCAAGGAAGTAGTGGAGACTGTTGATGGGTGCATCTGAATGGAATTGAGCTGAGCGATGACACCATGTGAATTCTTCTTAAGGATTTTTTCCAGGCGATGTGAACTGATGATGCAGAGAGACCCTGGTTGTAAGCCCATAAATTTGCGTTGTGCCCCATTGACTTTGCACTGCATCCAAAGTTCCGCAAAATCCCATAAGATGGGGCCAAGTGTGCGTAACCATTGAACGCCCAAAACCACATCACATCCGCCTAAGGACAAGGCAAACATGTCAGAGCGTAGGTTATAATCTTCCATAGAGATACGCACATTGTGACACTTCCCCTTGCAAGGTAAGGTGCCCCCATTGGCAACCATGACTTCAAAGTTGGAGCAAGGATGGACAAAACAATCAGCCTGTTTGGCAATCCGAGGGTCAATGAAGTTATGAGTGCTACCAGAATCAAGGAGTATGGTAAGAGGGAGCTTCTTGAAGTATCCCCTGACCCGCATTGTTAGTGGGGTGGTGACGCCGGTTACAGCATGGAGAGAGATCTCAGGGGGGTCATCCGGAAATGGGGTGTCAACAGGCGGTTGTTGAATGCCGATCTGATCATCCACTGTATCCGTAGCTTCTTCACCAAGTTCTAAGGAAGGCGGAGAATCCACATCCAAGAGATAGAGCTTTTGTTGAACACATCTATGTCCCCGAGTGAATTTCTCATCACAATTATAGCAAAGCCCGTTTTCTCGGCGTGCCTGCATTTCTATCTCAGACAAATGCTTGATAGGAGTTGGTTGAGGAGAAGGCGTGATGGGAGGTCGTTGGGAACCCATATTTTTGAAGGGAACAAGGGTGGGTTTGGAGCGTTGTTGAGCTGCAATCTTGTCCTCAGCCAGCTTAGCCAACCCTAGGACTTCCATCATTGTGTTGGGACAAAACATTTGGACCTCTGAGCGAATTTCATCCTTGAGACCACTTATAAAACAACTCCTGTAGAATTCATCAGACAATCCTTCTGTGTGGTTGGCCAATTTCTCAAATTCTTTCTGATACTCTCTCACTGTGCCAATTTGGTGAAGTTTAGTGAGTTCTCCTGTGAAATCATCAAAAGCACTAGGGCCAAATCGTGGCAAAATGAGTTGGCAAAAATCTGTCCAGTTTGGCTCGTGATGAGCTTTGATGTACCAACGGTACCATTGAAGGGCTTCCTGTTCCAAATGAAAGGATGCAAGTGGAACTTTCTGGACATCAAAAGTATTATGCAAACTGAAATATTGTTCTGCTCGGTATATCCATCCAGTCGGATCAGTACCATTGAAGCGAGGAAAATCAAGCTTCGGCCCACGAAAATTGTTGGAAGAAGAGAACCTGGTGGCTGCAAAAGATGCTGGCTGTCGGTTATTGTTCATGGCTGCATGCTGAAGATGGAGGCTGAGAAATTTTTCATCCAGATCTTGGAGTTTGGTTTGGATGGATGCAAGTGCTTCCTCCATGGTGTTTGCTCCTGCACGGGTGACAACCATAACTAGGTGTTTTTTTTTTTTTTTTTTTTTTTTTACAGACTGGAGCGGCTACGGCTCGGAAGGAATCTGGAACAACACTGAACGGCTGGATGTGGAACAGCTTGCAAAATGGATCTGAAACGGCGCAGCAGTGATCGGCAACAGATGGATCTGCAACGGCACGGAACTGACCAGCAACAGTTCTGGACAGAGGAAATCTGCAATTGGGCAACTGAAAATAGATATGGACCCCAGGTATGTGCGGCTTCCTATCGGTTCAAGGGATTCACTCGGCCACCAATGCTGTCTGACGGCTTGCGTATTGGGGCAGTACCCCTCACTCCACGGCTCAGGTAAAACTGATAACCGCTTGGCCACAAACGACAGCTCTTGGTTTACCTCACGGGTGGGAACTAGTCAATCAGGTAGGGGTCGTTGCCCTTTTCGCTTGGCAGGTCCTCTCAATGGCCAGCTACTTCGGGGTTCCTGTGGTACTCCTCACAATGAGTTTTAGGGCTTATGCCCAAGTACTTCCCACAGTTAAGCGGATAGGGATTATTCCCAGATCCGAACCTGCAACAGAAAAAATTTGGGCAGAAATTCCACCCAATGCTCAAAAACCGGATCTATATTGCTCAGAATCGCTATTATAGCATGTTTCCGAAACTGGAACAACCACTCTGCTTCTACCCACGAAAGCGGAATAGAAATCTGGGCACTCGGTCAAAAGATTTTCTCGCCGCAATTTCCGCGGCCGTCACCGAAATTCTGAAAAATTGCTGATTTTAAATCCGCGATATCTCCACTTTTAGAACTCCAAATGAGATGATTTTTTTTTTGAAACTGCGTATTTTTGAAAGAGGAATTCAGATATGCAATTGGTTTCTTCTTATTTTGTGCAGAAAGTTTCAGAAATTGATCTGAAAGTTGCCGCCCAAAAAAAGAAAAAAAAAAAATAAAAAAAATTTCCCACTTGTGCCAAGGAAAGTGCTCTGATACCAGATGTGATGTACCTGCAATAATGAATTAATGCAAATACACGAGATATCAGAAATAATATAACAGAATCGCTTTTATATTGATCACGGGCCACTTCGAGGGGGCAACCTCCTTTGAGCAAGCTCAATACAATTAACTTCACGGTGCCTTCAATGACCTCAACACACACTTATATACTAAGTCTATGCCCAATACTATGAGTCAAAACCATGGGACATATAATACTACGGGACGACTTACAAAGCATATGCGTCCAATACTATGGGTCAATACTATGGGCTAATATCAACTACGGATCAACAAATACTACGGGACGACTTACAAAGCATATGCGTCCAACAACAATATACTAATATAGTAAAGAGAAGGGTTGACATGGGTTCCTAACATCTTCCGATTTATGTTCTTTCCTTCAAATAGCTTGGTCAAAGATTCAAACATCTCTTTGGGTGTCTTAAGAGAAGACACATGAGGTATGAGATGGTCTTTGATAGAATCAACAATGATTCTCTTTGCCTTGACCAAGTTCTTCTTGTGCAATGCCTTGGCTTCTTCATCCTCTGGGATAGGGATGTCTTCTTTCACATATGAGTCCAACTCATTCTCTTCCAGGATTAATCCAATCCTATACTTCCAGGCTCGGAAGTTATCAGCCCCTTCAAGCTTATCCTCAATCTTGGTGTGGAGAGACATCTTTTAAGAGTAATTCAAATGGAAATAGAAAGGATTTAGGACTTACCACTTGAAGTGCTGAAAACTGGATCTGGTCCCGGATTAGGGTTTGTCGGAGAAACCCTAAAAATTCAAAATGTGAATTTCAAAATTCCGAAAGGATAGAAAGATGTGCCTTGGAGAGCTTATCAGCCTAGTACATTCAGAAATTGAGATCAACAAAGTCTTGCCCTTCAAAATTGCCTTTTTGTCCTCCCGGGTTCACTTGGGAGAGCCCTGAATTAGGGTTTGAGTTTTCCAGAGATCTGCCCATCCAAAAATCTCGATCCAAAGCTCTAACCTTCGATTTTTGCAAGGAGCTTCCAGCTGTGCCTTCAGTTTCCAGAAATTCCTATTTTTGTGGAAACCCTAATTTTTAGGGCCAAATCTGAAAATTCTCGGAACTGAATTCTGATTGGACAGATAGATGCGCCTTGATGAGTAGATCCAATCTACTATACTGAATTTCAAAAATTTGTGGAGAGAAACCCAAGAAACAAGGAATACAAGCTTCCGTCACTGCAAAATGTCTTCCTCTCAGTTAAGCTCTGATTCCATGTTAAATTTTTAGTATTAAATCACAATAATATAGGATCTTTGCTGAGAGAATAACATCTACAGTATATCAATGCATGACAATCATCACAAGCATCACAAGAATCAAAAGCATAGAGACAAGAGACACGTAGTTTCCGTGGGGAAAACCCTAAGGTGAAAAACCCTACAACTTCCTCAGAGATAGAGAGAGCAATGGCTCAACCAAAATACAACCAAATAACACTGAGATAGTCTCCTAGAAGATGATCCTCCTCCTCCTCACTAGTGCGCCACTTTTCAGAGAGAGAGATAGATACTTTTTCGAGTGAGTAAAATAGAGATCTCCTATCTCTATTTATACTCACCTTTTTGCCCAGTGACCTACTGGGGCCGATTTGTCTACTTAGATACACCCACATTATATTATATATTAATCAGGGCCGACCCCATAAGGTGGTCTAATAACCCATTGGCAAGTACACACACTTGCGACACTTGTCAATCCACATGACGACACTTCCTTATAGAGGAATAACACATCTCTTATAAGGGTACAATAAATATATATATAATATACAGATGAAATACATTTCGAAGTTACATATACATCAACACCACTAACCAATCTTTAGCTTGTGCTACTGACCCAACACAAACAGAGAGGGCTCTCTCTATAAACTCACAGAGTACTGGAAATCATCAAGATTGTCAATAATGAAGAAACACACCATCATTCATATTCAAGATATTCAATTACAACAATACAGAAGATCATATTTATGTTGGAACAAAATGGTTTAAACGTCGTTTGGCTGAAACTTATGAATATCTATTTTTTGGGAAATGGAGTCACGTTAGACAAACTTTGTAAATTCATCCACAAGGGATTCACAAATGCATTAACACAGGGGCGAGATAGTAAACAACTAGTAGTCAAAGTGAATTTAATTGGTGAAACAGAAGAGAAAGAAACAAACCATTGATGTAAGGAATATAATAATGAATCCTACATCAACTTTAGCAGAGAAAGTAATGGTCAAATACTTGGAAAAAGATAAGCAGAGCATACTTCTATGAATTCTACTTAACTATCACACTGCACCAAGTATTGAGGAATGTAACAGACTGGAATTAATAATGAGAGATACACAATTAACATGGAGAAGAAAAACAGACCATAAGACCAGTTACACAAGAATCTCTAGAATACATCAGTTTGGATCTGCAATTTTTATTCAAAATATAGCTCAAAAAATGTCTTATAGAACAATACACAAAATTCCCATAAGAGTTTTCAATAAGATTTTTCAACGCTTTTTTATCTGTTTTTACGCCACATATATAGATGACCTGATCCTTAGGCTCGATCCACCAAAATTGAAAATTGTTGCAATTGAGTGACACCTCATCAGGATTTATTTGTCACTTATCTCTAAAACCAGAAACAGGTAGAACCATTCTATCTTCTTCTCATATCTAGCGGTATTTTACCACATGATATTTACTTTCTAATACAAAGATAAAAATAATGAAGTAATTGTTCTAGCTGACTATTTTCACAGTTGCCTCAAAAACATTACAAATTGTAGTTTAAAAATAAAAGTATCCTAGGAGTCTTTGTTTCTCAAATAAACAACAATTACTAAAAAGTCAAATATCAGCGTGGAGGATGGAGAGTTTATAGCGCTTTGCCATATTTTTCTACATTGGCCCATTGGTCTGCAGGCGGGAGATCGCAGTCCACCATCTCTTTTTCCATAACTCGTATCTCGATGTGCTCTACGTAGGAAAATGGAGGAAGCCTTTCACCAAAGGCGATCAACCGGTTCAAAACTTCAAAGTCATCTTCGATCTTCTCCATCAGAGTTCTGCCTATGATCAGCTGGTTCAGTCGCTTGAACTTTGTATGATCCATCGTTATTGTCCATAGTAATTTTTTATAAGCATTTTGAGAGATCAGTTCCTGATTATTATTCCAGAATGAAGGTAACCCCATTTCAACTAGCTTATCAAACAATCCTTTGAACTCCACCACTTGCATCTTCATCTCTTCGACTTTAGCTTCCACACTCTCAATCTGCGCATATTTCCCGAGGACCCTTCATGCTACCGCAAGAGTTGTGATCTGGTTCCCAATATTCAGCTTCATCCTTTCCTTTTCTGATAGATCATTTAGGAAAGTGATAGCATTTAGTTCTGTTTCCTTAGGTCTTTGGACTAGGGTCGCCCTTGCAACTCCACAACTTGTGAGAACATCATTGATAGTCTTCTCTTTTATTCTTATAAACTCTAAGTAGGATCTAAATTTCTCAGCTTCTTTGATCATCGGGTAGCACACTAAATGTTTCTACCCTTGTAATGATTCCTGCCAGGTAACTTGATGAGTGAGATTTTTATTGATTTCAATTAATTCTTTGTGTTTCTCTTGGAGTACTTTTTCTTCTTCTTCCCTTATTTTACTCTCTTCTTCCAAGTTTTGAGCCTTTTCCTTCAGCTCCTTAATTTCACATATTTCAGGCTAATGTGAGACATAGACTGCACAAGACCGTCGATAATACCGCTATCCCCATTTTGGTTCATATTGGTAGGCTGCATGTCCAATTTGGACAAGTTACTTTTCAAGTCATCCAGCTATTTTTCTAAGCTTATTCTCTCTTTTTTCTGGCTATCTTCCTTCCCTGTGAATTTCAGCAACTCTGCATTACAATCACTTAATTCTTTAGACAAGGCTTCCTTTTGTATATGAAAGTCTGTTTCTTTGGGAGCTTCGATTAGCCAGATATTTGGAACTTTCTCGTTCTTCTATAGCTTCAGAATTAGCTTATCTTTCTCTGCCAGTAGCTTGCTCATGGTTTTGCCTCCACCGTCACTTGTAACTAGGTCAGATTGGACCTTCTTGACATGCTGTTGAAGATCTCGGTTTTCACTTCTCTCTTGCTTCAATTGGTTTTATATCTTTCTTATGGTAACCTGCAAATTGTTGCCTTTTATTGCAGCTTTCACAAAATCATCATACACAAGGTCACTAATCTGCTTGTGAAACTAGATTTTGTCCAGCACTGGTATCTTTTTCCAATTGAGCCTTGTCTTGGTCACTTCATCTTCCATCAATACTGCCAGGTTTAAGGTGTTATCTGCCATATCTCTCCTGTTCATCAAGGAAGTTTTTGTATTAGACAAACCCCTAGCTATAGACATCAAATCAAACAGCCTCTGGGCTGAGGCCTGTTTGTTTTGATCGTATTGTTTACAGAGGTCGGCCTTGGACCAAAATTTATTGCCAATATCACCCTCCATAACATCTTAAAACTTATATTCTATAATCTGGATTTCAGGAGCCGAAGACTCCTCATTATTTGCCTCTCCACTATCCTTTGGAGCAATCAATTCCTCTTGAGCTGCTGCAACAACCAGCTCCTCTTTAGTGGGACAAGAAATTGACTTGGATTGAGTAGCCGCAACAATTAACTCATCTTGTGTTTCAAATTTTGGCCACTTATCTCCATTACCTTCTTCACTATCCATATCTCTGACTTCTTCTAAGTCTCTTTTTTGGCCCACATCGACACTGTCTGACACCTGATCTAAGTCCATTATTAAATCGAATAACATGAGATCTCCTTCCTGTGAATCTACGGCTCCCTCCGCCTCGGGTTCCCAGCGCAACAAATCTTGCCCCTTTAGCACCCCTTCCGACTCTTTATGTTCAAAAGAGCTTAAATTACAATCTTTCCTTCTCTTGGAAATATTGTGTAAGGGGTCGTATTCGATGGCCACATCTTTCTTGAGCCCTACTGGCTTCAATAATTCTTCTACATCTGACAAACCTTCTTTATTCTTCACGATGAAAGGACCTACCTTCCAAGGGTATTTCACATCCGAGCTCTTCTTATGTTTTACGAACTGCACTTCTTCCTGGGCCAATTTCTGTCTGATAAATTCAAGAGCAAAGATCCGCAATGTTAGAAAAGCGGGTAAAACATAGGGATCTTGTACAAAAACGTACGGCCTAATGACTGTAGTATCCTTTAAAAGAAACCAGTCACCAACAGCCAGTTCGTCCTTCAACTGCATCATTGTTTTCATCTCGGGGAACACTCTAGGCAATTCTTCCCCAAAGATGATTTTATAAATAGGGGGCAAAACATAGTTCAAATAATTGAAAACATTGTCTATCAAAACGTCTGTTTCAAGGAGTGAGGAGAAATGTGGGCTTTCGGTGCTGCTGTACATAATCATTTTCATCAACTATGCCTGATATCTAAAAAACCTAGTACTCAGGAAATTGCTCAATTGTACATGTATCTTTTCTGCCAAAAATTCATCAAACCTTAGGAATGGGATGATCCCACTTTTGGACCTGGCCAATCTAATGCTAACCCTAAAAGGTAAACTTAATTGGACTTCAGTCACCCATAAATCCACATCCAATCCTAAAAACTGAGCTAATAAAGAAAAAACTAACTGGGAATTGTCATCAAAAAGGCTGACATTTAAGGGGTAGGGTTCTTCGGGGATTTCTGAGATGGGTTTCAGACACGTAGCTAAGAAAGCTTGACGGCTTTCGGGGTTGATTTGGCGATACAGGGAAACCACAAACTCTTCAAAAAAACCCTCCAACTCCTGGTACTAAGACTCGGGAATGAAAAAGGAATTCCTAACAACTGACGCATCTACATTACAGATGACTATGGACTTATGGGCATCCATAATTACTCTTTCGGGTTCTGAGTAATTCGAAGAACACCATGTTACAAACTCAGGGAAAGAGGATGCTTGGTCAAGGAAAAAGAAAATGAATGAGGACATAAAGATTCCATGTATATCCAATCCCTGTTCATGCAAGGCTTCCAATCTCTTCTTAATTTCTGGAACCTAGAGCCAAATGCATGTGTCAAATACATCGACGTCTCTATCTTCCAAGGAAACCTCAACCCTAGAACTGGTAGAAGCTTTCTCTTCCCCCATCTTATGACTGTAAAAGACTTATATTTTTAGAGAATGACGGTTACAGACCCTACTTGTCACTTTGGAAGCCCTGCATGCGCTATGTTGAAGGTTCTCATGCCTTCGTCATCTGCCACACACCGAAAGACTTTCTGGATTCGATAGGCTTCAAAAACAAATGTCAACCCTCACATGTGTTCTTATATATATAACTGTGTCTCCATAGCCTCTGGCTTATTTGGCCAGCTATCCTTTGATCTCAACCATTTGAACTCTCACATGCTCACTTTCCGTCGTCAAATATGACTTTCCCTTTACCCATTGATTTGACAACCCATCGATTTCCACCATCGGATCATCTTGCTAGTTCTCATCTGGGCCGTTCATCTCAACTGTATGCGTCTATGGGATAGTATCTCATGCACCCAAAAATATTTTCCTATATCATCTTTTCTCCATGCGACAAGCTTTGGAGTTGACACCTGTCGGGCGGGAAAAGTCCATCGCATCTGCCCTGCCACTATCTAGCATGCTACTTCTTGATGCGACTATCAATGAGAGCCCTACATATCTTATCAAGCATGTATCCACGGTAAGGTCTCATGCTCCATTTAAATCTTATATCATCCATCTGCTGGTGGGGTCCTCCTTATTATATCCTGTGTGTTTCCAACTTCCACCAGCCGCTGATGTGGCTCTCCTTTCCATCCAAACTGTAGATCTGCCAGAGACCTAGGCCTTTACTATGGTAAATGAACCTAAACCATTAGATCTTGAAAGGATAACCTCTGCCGTAGATCCTTGCACCTGTCCCCAACATCACATGCGCCCAATATGGCATTGCTCACGGCTCTTTCTCCTTGCGATGCCTTCTTAAGCTTCCACCTGTCTGGAGGAACAAAGGTTATCGCATTTACACATTCCCTTTCTTCCTCGCAACTTGGCCATGTGATGCCCCATTGCAAACCGTAGATCTTGCTCCCACTCTTGATCAATGGTGATGAACTGTGTGGTGCTTAGTCTTTCATGCTTTGCCTACAGACTATAGGTTTTAGGGTATTCTCCACTTTCTTTTAGTCATTTTATTTCCCTATTAATACCTATCTTTTGGCATTAGTCCATTTTTATTGCATTGAACCCCTTCTAGACCATTATTTTTCATGTCTTAGCACCTCGCCATCGAGGATGGAGATTACTTCAATCTTCCATCAGGTAGTTGTCTGACCCTCCATCTTTCATAGATAGGTTTTTTATGCTGCAGAAGAGCAAAAAATATATAGGTGCTAAGAACTGGCTCCAACCGGGGATGCTATCCTCCTAATGAGGTAGCAAAGAAATCCGTAGACTAAGTGCCTGATCCATTGGGCAGATCTTATAAACCCTAAATTGGAAAATTTCTCTAGAAACTGAATCTGAACTAGCACCCACTTTCATATCCAGGCTGAAAATTCAAAAATAAAAACATGGCTTCCGCTTCCAGACCTTAGGGCCTTCACTTCGAGCTTCAAGTCTTTCTGGTTCGCCATTAAAACCTCAAAACAAAATGTGGAAAATGAAAATATATACAGGCTATGGTACATGAGTTACCTGTTTCCTTTAGGACAGGTAATGCTTTAAAAACCTCCCATTGACTGGACCTCCTGACTAGGCAGATCCATCTTGGTGTTCCAGGATAAATGAATTTATTCCTCTATTTGCTACAATAATATATGGCCCCATCCACATATGGTCGAATTTCCCATGTTTATCCTCCCTAGGAGAATCCCACTTCAGGACCAAATCATTCACCTGAAATTCATCTTCTTTGGCTTTCTTGTCGAAAGCTTCTTTTATCCTCTCTCGGTGCCCTTGTACTCTGTCGTATGCCTTGGTTCTTATCTTGTTCAACTCGATTATCTGACCTACCCTTATATGCATGTGATTCGGTTCTTCTTCCATCCCCTGCAGCAACCTCATAACTGGTAACCCTGGAGATGCCAAAAAAAACACCTCACCTCCGTATACCAGCTGGAAAGGAGACATCCCGATGGCCCTTTTTGTACTTATTCTATCATCCCATAGAGCATGTTTCAGCTTTGTGTGCCAAGCTCTCTTGTTGTCCTCTAACAACTTCTTTATGATTCTTACTAAGCTTTTCTTGGATGACTCTCCTAGTCCATTTCCCTAAGGGTAGTATGCAATGGAATGATTCAGACTGATATGGTATTTGTGACAAAAATTTATCATTTTCTTGGAACAGAATGCAGGTGCGTTGTCTATCACTATCCTTTTAGGGCACCCAAATATTGACAAGATATTATCTTCCAGAAAATACATGATAACATTTTATGTTTCTTTCCTAGTTGGTATTTCCTCTATCCACTTAGTGAAATAATCATTTACCGTCAATATCCATCTATGTTTCCCTGAGGAGTTATGATTTATCTCTCCGATGAAGTCTAAACCCCACTATTGGAAAGTTGCTTCTATTATGATAGGGTGAAGGGGTAGTGAAACAA
The DNA here is from genome assembly GCA_027924585.1 of Larix kaempferi. NCBI lineage: Eukaryota > Viridiplantae > Streptophyta > Pinopsida > Pinales > Pinaceae > Larix > Larix kaempferi. Next base: position 3,578,705 of record BSBM01000131.1, read on the forward strand.
CTTTTCTTTTTCCTTCAAAGATATGACACTGGTGACAAACAACAATTTCTTTATATACATATGAAAACATGGTAGACCAGTAGAATCCAGCCCTCAAGATTTTGTTGACTGTCACCTTCCAAGAATGATGACCACCACAGTCTCCCTTGTGAAACTCCTGCTTTGTGTGTTTAGCCTCTTCCTCAAGCAAGCAATTGAGCAGTACACCTCCATGGTCCTTTCAATATAAGAAGTGATTTATAATACAGTACTTCACAGCCTTTAGCTTCACGGCTCTAGCCCTCCTTTTGTTTAACCTTGGAGGAGATTGTAAGTTTCGTAATACATACACAATGTCAGCATAGCAAGGGGATGCAGAGAATTCTGGCCTCACCTGCACTCCTACGTCTAGCTGATTAGGATAATATTGTAAGAAGTTCAGTTGCAAAGAGTCACAGTTGGTCTTGGTAATTAAATTTTCTAACCCTTTCCCCTTTACCAATTCGATGGGCTTTATGTCCAGGTCGTATTCCAGCAATACAACAATCCATTTGGCTCTTCTTCCTTCAGGGTCTGCTTGGTTGAGGATACCCTTCACAGCACTGTTTGGGACATGAGCAATGATGTGTGAATGGAGGATGTAAACCCTGGAATATTTCAGTGACTTGATCAATAAATAAGCCTATTTTTCCATGATATCGTATTTTAGTTCTGCATCTCTCAGCACCCTGTTGAAAAAAGCAATTGGTTGTTTGTCGTTCTGGGCATTCTTCTGTAACAACACTCCCGCCATCGTATGTGCGGATGCATAGGAAAAAAAAAAAAAAACCAAGAAAAATATGGACTGGCTAAGACCGGGGCTTCGGTGATAGAATTCTTAATTCCTTTAAATGAATCTCTTGCCTCCTCGGTCCACTTCACCTAATTCTCCTTTCTTGACATATTGGTAATATTCATCATAATTTCAGCAATACTAGGAATGAACCTTCTCAGAAAACCCACTTGTCCAATGAAGGACTACACCTCCTTTTTGCTTCTTGGCTCTCCAACTTTCTGAATGGCACTAACCCTCTCAGGGTCAATCTTGATACCACCCTTGGATATAATATGACCCAAGAGCTTAGCTTCTTCTTATGAAAAATGTGATTTCTTAGGGTTAAGGGAAATACCATATTTTATACATTTCTTGAAAACTTGTTCCAAATGCTTCAAGTGCTCTTCACCCGATTTTGAATACACAGTTATGTCATCCATGTATAAAACCGCAAACTTATCCTTTTATTCAGCGAATGCTATGTCCATCGCCCACTGGAAAGTAGCCCCTGCATTTATCATCCCAAAAGACATCTTCGCATACATGAAAGTACCCCAAGGAGTGGTAAAAGCGGTCTTCTCTTGGTCTTTAGGGAAGATGTTGATTTGGTTGTATCCGAAGAAACCATCCATAGTAGAGATCCTTTCTGCCCCTACCACCTTTTGTAATATATGCTCCATTTTAGGCAGGGGGTAATTATCCTTTAGTGAAGCCCTATTCAAGTTCCTGAAATATATACAGATTCTAATTTCACCATTCTTCTTCCTTACAGGAACCGTATTTGCTATCCACTGAGAGAATCTCAAAGTGACAATGATTTTTGCATTAAATAATCTTCTGATCTCTTTTTCTATCACAGGCACTAGTTTAGGGTTTATCCTCCTCAACTTTTGCTTGAAAGGTTTCTCTCCTGGTATGATTGGAATGGAATGTTGTATTGTAGAGGTATCATACTCCTTTAGTTTTTCATAACTCCACGCAAACGCAGCATCATATTTCTTCAGCAACTCTACATATCGCTCCTTCTTTTTAGTAGGTAGCTTCTTAGACAGGTTTAACATTCGCGGCTCTTCTTTAGTACCCAAGTTTTGGTCTTCTACCGCCTCTGTGGGGGGTTCAAAATTCAGGTTTTTTGCTACATCATTTTGATCAAACAACCTCTCTAGAGGTATCAGTCCCTTGGGGATATAATTACCCTTTAATTGAACGATATCCTTGCCACCTAGCATGTTTTTCCACCCTCTACTTTCATTCTCTTCATTTTCTGATTGTTCTTAATCTATCAAACCTTCTATGTTCTCATTTTCAGCATTAATCTGAACATTGGAAAACTCATCAAATAATTCCAAAAATATTTTAATTTGTAAATCATCTTCAAAGACTTTCCAGTACTTAGCATTGTCTGGAATATAAGGCCTATTCACCACCTCTACCTCATATTTTTCTTGAGAGAAAATAAGAGTTTTAAAACCACCAACAGTGATGGCCAAAGAGTCTGCCACCCGATTTTCAAATCTCGAGATCACCCAGATCTTATGTTCAGTGAAAAAGTTCCCAAACATATCCCAGACTTCATTTATATAGGCCCTCATCTTGGGGTGTTTTGCCTAATAATTGTCATTTACTTGATTGACCACCAATTCTAAATCTCCAAAAACATGTATCCTTTTTGCTCCCAAATCTTTCAAATCTCTTAGTCGCAAGAGCAAAGCCTCATACTCAGCCACATTATTAGTACACTCGAAATTTAGCTTGTATGATAAGGCTCTGGACTCTTGGTCGGGAGGTATGATCCAGACTCCAACACCAGCACCATTCTTGCTCAGTGATCCATCAAAGTACATCTTCCATAGTTCTTCCTAATTTTTCTGCCTCTCTGATGCCTCATGCCTTGCTGCAAACTCCTTGTCTTCCTTGACTTCGTGGAAAAATGGGGGTACAGGATCAATATGCAGACCATCATTGAAAAGAATATAGGAACCTATGCCTGTGTCTACAACGTATATGGGGTAATTTTTAGGTTTGTCGTCACTGCTGACCACATAAGCCATTCTTTTCTCTCTGTAAAACTTTCTATTGCTTCCAAAAAGTGATATAGTGGCATAAGATAAGTCTATCTGCATGGTTCCCTTCAACTTTTTTACCCAGGACCTTGATAACAGCATCCCGAACTTAGCAGGAAAATCAACCACTACTATGTCCATCATGACACTCTTCGTTGGGATCTGGGCAAAGGTTACTACCACATCTTTAATTAAACCCAAACATGGTACCTTTCTGGAATCAAAAGAATATAGGTCTTTGTAGGGTATGGTGACTTTAATCCCAACTGGTCCACTACTTATTTTTGCATCAAGTTGTGTGAATCCCCAGAATCTATCAGGGCATTGTGTAATAACTTACCATGGATATTCAAACTCAAATAGAAGGGAGGGACTTCTTCATCATACAGTTCTTCCAGCTTGGAACCAAATATTATAGTGGGGGAATCATCCGTTACTTCTAACATGTCCTGCGTATTCTCTGCCTACCCCTTTACCAGGCCAGTTATCTCTTCCCTATATTCATTGTTTCTTAACAGCTGATTTAAGGGGATAAAGATCTTCACCTTAGACAGTTCGGCCTTCAGACTGAATGTTGAAGCTGGCTTCCCTACTTTGGTGACCTTTTGGCTGCCTACTCTCTTTAGAATGTTGCCCCTTATCTTCTGAGTCTTTCTGCATAGTAGCATCTGGTTGTTTTTCCTTTGGCTTCTCCATATTTTGTTGAGTCTTGGATAACTGAATTTGGGCAGGCGTCCCTTTACTTATTGGTATCTCCCTACTCCTTAACTTCATCTTTCTTTGGATGTCATCTACAACATTCATGTAACCCATTTGGTACTGCTCAGAATCAAATTCAACAACTTTACCAGCATTCCCCATGGTGAAAAAGTCATGCTACCTTTGGGTTAAATGTACTTCATGGTCTAGGGTGTCAAAGAGATGGATTTGGTCTCTATCAGGCTCTTCAGATCCTTCCTCATCCACCAAATTTTCAGGGAAGGGAGGTCTCATCTGGTGGTCTTCTTGATATCTTGGATTTCTTGGAGGGGGTGGCCTTCTAAAGTTAGGATTTCTTATTTGATTTTCAGGCTGCTCTCTAGCAGGAGGTTTATTTTCTATGGCTAACCTATCCATCAACTTTTCCGTGGTTTTCATCATAGTATCAAAATTGGCATCACTAGAAGAGGAGGAGGTAGAGGCTTGGGCTTCTTGCTTCTTTTTATCTACTTCTGTTTTTCTCTTTATTTTTCCTGAAGCCATCATGTTGGATTCAACATCCATGGCATCCTTGAGCATAGCGGGTAAGGTGGCAGATTTTATCTCTCTTAATGTACATGAGAAATATTTATCAAAGGCACCTACGTAATGGAGCTTTACAGCACCTACTGAGGGTTTCAGGTCATCTGGAATAGAATCATAGGCCCTCACAAACCTAGCAGGAAACTCATGAACATATTCAAAACCTGCTTTCTTCAGATGGTTATACTGGGACAAGAATAGGGAAGGACTCCCTATCGCTTCCCACCACTCTAAGAACAATGTCTTAAAGGCTGCAAAATCATTGATAGAAGCATTCGGTAACTATCTGAACCATTTCTTCGACTCTCCAAATAAACTCTAAGCAAACAACCTCATCTTAGCATCATCATGATCTACTTCCTCCAAATCAATAAATCCTCAAATCTGTCTACATGTTGTTTAGCAAAAACAACCTCTTCTCCATCATAAGAGACAACTCTCTGGGCGTAGTTCTGAGGGAGATCATGCAATACAGCTGGTAGCGCTAATGGTGTGAATCTGGCAGCCATGGGTCTAGGTGGATTTTGAGTTTGGGGATGGGCACTCTGGGCAGGGTTACTTGTAGGGGTTGTGGTATGAGATTGGGGGGCCTGAAACCAGGTCTAGCTCTTTTGGCTCTGATTATATTATGCAATTTAAGCTAGACAGGGTCTAACAAATAGGACTCGGGTGCATTCAAACATTCTTCACCTAGGCTTAGATAAGACTCAGATCTTGATCTTGGCAAAGGCTTCCCGATATCTATCTCTATATCCAATTCTTGTAAAGCAGGTAACTCTTCTTTAGACCCAATTCTTTTAAGGATGGAAGTATTAGCTTTATCCTTTCCAATATTATGCCTAAGTAATATTTCTGGATTTTCCACACTTAACAGAATTTCATAAATAGGATTACCTCTTGTATGGATCTTTCTTGAGGCTGAGATGCCCTTTGTTTGAGATTTCTTCAAAAATGAATTTGGCTCGCCGATCTTCCCCAGTGGAGTCTTTCTTGAATGTAGATCTTTACGAGTGGAGTCAGCAAGGAAAAAATGCACAACCCTCTAAAAATATGGAAATCTCTATTTTCCCATAGGGATCTCTCATTTCGTTGAATCTTTAGAATTCTTTGTTGTTTCTCCCAGGGATAATAAAACAATCATGTTCCCCGGCAACGACACCAATTTGTTAACACCCAAATTCACCCCCAAGGTTGTGAGAGAAGGCAATTCAGGGTAACCACTAACCAATCTATAGCTTGTGCTACTGACCCAACACAAACAGAGAGGGCTCTCTCTATAAATTCACAGAGTACTGGAAATCATCAAGATTGTCAATAATGAAGAAACACACCACCATTCATATTCAAGATATTCAATTACAACAATACAGAAGATCAGATTTTTGTTGGAACAAAATGGTTTAAATGTTGTTTGGCTGAAACATACGAATCTCTATTTTTTGGGCAATGGAGTCACGTTAGACAAACTTTGTAAATTTGTTCACAAGGGATTCACAAATGCATTAACACAGGGGCGAGATAGTAAACAACTAGTAGTCAAAGTGAATTTAATTGGTGAAACAGAAGAGAAAGAAACAACCCATTGACGTAAGGAATATAATAATGAATCCTACATCAACTTTAGCAGAGAAAATAATGGTGAAATACTTGGAAAAAGATAAGCAGAGCATACTTCTATGAATTCTACTTAACTATCACACTACACCAAGTATTGAGGAATGTTACAGACTGGAATTAACAATGAGAGATACACAATTAACATAGAAGAAGAAAAATAGAGTACAAGACCAATTACACAAGAATCCCTGGAAAACATCAGCTTGGATATGCAATTTTTATTCAAAATATAGCTCGGAAAATGTCTTACAGAACAATACAAAAAATTTCCATAAGAGTTTTCAACAAGATTTTTCAACCCTTTTTTATCTGTTTTTACACCACATATATAGATGACCTGAGCCTTAGGCTCGATCCACCAAAACTGAAAACTGTTGCAACTAAGTGACACCTCATCAGGATTTATTTGTCACTTATCTCTACAAAACAGAAACATGTAGAACCATTCTAACTGCTTCTCATATCTAATGGTATTTTACGACATGATATTTACTTTCTACTACAAAGATAAAACTAACAAAGTAATTGTTCCAGCTGACTATTTTCATAGTCGCCTCAAAAAAGATTACAATTTGTAGTTTAAAAATAAAAGTATCCCAGAAGTCTTTGTTTCTCAAATAAACAACAATTACTAAAAAGTCAAATATCAGCGTGGAGGATGGAGAGTGTATAGTGCTTTGCCATATTTTTCTACATTGGCCCATTGGTCTATAGGTAGGAGATCAAAGTCCACCATCTCTTTTTCCATAACTCGTATCTCGATGTGCTCTGCGTAGGAAAACGGAGGAAGCCTTTCACCAATGGTGACCAACCGGTTCAAAAATTCAAAGTCATCTTCGATCTTCTCCATCAGAGTTTTGCCTATGAGCAACTGGTTCAGTCGCTTGAACTTTGTATGATCCATCCTTATTGCCCAAAGTAAGTTTTTATAAGCATTTTGAGAGATCAGTTCCTGATCATTATTCCTTAATGAAGGTAACCCCATTTCAACCATCTTATCAAACAATCCTTTGAACTCCACCACTTGCATCTTCATCTCTTTGACTTTAGCTTCCACACTCTCAATCTGCGCATATTTCCCTAGGACCCTTCATGCTACCGCAAGAGTTGTGATCCGGTTCCCAATATTTAGCTTCATCCTTTCCTCTTCTGATAGATTATTTAGGAAAGTGATAGCATTTAGTGTTGTTTCCTTAGGTCTTTGGACTAGGGTCACCCTTGCAACTCCACAACCTGTGAGAACATCATTGATAGTCTTCTCTTTTATTCTTCTAAACTCTAAGTAGGGTCTAAAGTTCTCAGCTTCTTTGATGATCCGATCCCACACTAAATGTTTTCACCCTTGTAATGTTGCCTTCCCGGTAACTTGATGAGTGAGCATTTTATTGATTTCAATTAATTCTTTGTGTTTCTCTTGGAGTACTTTTGCTTCTTCTTCCCTTCTTTTACTATCTTCTTCCAACTTCTGAGCCTTTTCCTTCAGCTCCTTAATTTCTACATCTTTCAGGCTAATGTGAGACATAGCCTGCATAAGACCGTCAGTACTACTACTATGCCCATTTTGGTTCATATTGGTAGGCCGCATGTCCAATTTGGACAAGTTACTTTTCAAGTCATCAAGCTGTTTTTCTAAGCTTATTCTCTCTTTTTTCCAGCTATCTTCCTTCCCTGAGAATTTCAGCAACTCTGCTTTACAATCACTTAATTCTTTAGACAAGGCTTCCTTTTGTATCTAAAAGTCTGTTTCTTCGGGAGCTTCAATTAGCTAGATATTTGTAACTTTCTCCTTCTTATGTAGATTCAGAATCAACTTATATTTCTCTACCAATAGCTTGCTCATGGTTTTGCCTCCACCCTCACTTATAACTAGGTCAGATTGGACATTCTTGACCTGCTGTTGAATAGCTCGGTTTTCAGTTCTCTCTTGCTTCAATTGGTTTTCTAGATTTATTATGTTAACCTGCAAATTGTCTCTTTTCATTGTAGCTTTCACAAAATCATCATACACAAGATCACTAATCTGCATGTGAAACTGGATTTTGTTCGACACTGGTATCTTTTTCCAATTGAGCCTTTTCTTGGTCACTTCATCTTTCGTCAATACTGCCAGGTTTAAGGTGTTATATTTCATATCTCTGTTGGTCATCAAGGAAGTTTTGGTATTATACAAACCCCTTGCTATAGGAATCAAATCAAATAGCCTCTGGGCTGAGGCCTGTTTTTTTTTATCGTATTGTTTACAGAGGTTGGCCTTGGACCGAAATTTATTGCCAATATCACCCTCCTTAACATCTTGAAACTTATATTCTATAATCTAGATTTCAGGAGCCAAACACTCCTCATTATTTGCCTCTCCACTATCCATTGGAGCAATCAATTCCTCTTGAGCCGCTGCAACAACTAGCTCCTATTTAGTGGGAGAAGCAATTGACTCGGCTTGAGTAGCCGCAACAATTAACTCATCTTGTGTTTCCAATTTAGCCTACTTGTCTCCATTACCTTCTTCAGTATACATATCTCTGACTTCTTCTAAGTCTCTTTTCCGGCCCACATCTACAGTGTCTGACACCTTATTTAAATCCATTATTAAATCGGATAACATGAGATCTCCTTCTTGTGACTCTACAACTCCCTCCACCTCGGGTTCCCAGCGGAACAAATTTTGCCCCTTTAGCACCCCTTCTGGCTCTTTATGTTCAAAAGCCCTTAAATTACAGTCTTTCCTTCTCTTGGAAATATTGTGCAAGGGGTCGTATTCGATGGCCACATCTTTCTAGAACCCTAGTGGCTTCAATAATTCTTCTGCATCTGAAAAAGCTTCATTACTCTTCACGATGAAAGGACCTACCTTCCAAGGGTATTTCACATCCATGCTCTTCTTATGTTTTAGGAATTGCACTTCTTCCAGGGCCAATTTATGTCTGATAAATTCAAGAGCAAAGATCCGCAATGTTAGAAAAGCGGGTAAAACATAGGGCTCCTGTACAAAACCGTACAACCTAATGACTGTAGTATCCTTTAATAGAAACCAGTCACCGACAGCCAGTTTGTCCTTCAACTGCATCATTGTTTTCATCTTGGGAAACAGTCTAGGCAATTCTTCCCCAAAGATGATTTTATAAACATGGGGCAAAACATAGTTCAAATAATTTAAAACATTGTCTATCAAAACATTTGTTTCAAGCAGTGAAGAGAAATGTGGGCTTTCGGTGCTGCTGTACATAATCATTTTCATCAGCTGTGCCTGATATCTAAAAAACCTAGTACTCGGGAAATTGCTCAATTGTACATGTATCTTTTCCGCCAAAAATTCATCAAACCTCAGGGATGGGATGAGCCCACTTTCGGACCTAGACAAATTGATGCTAACCCTAAAAGGTAAACTTAATTGGACTTCAATCATCCACAAATCCACATCCAATCCTAAAAACTAAGATAACAAAGAAAAAACCAACTGGGAATTATCATAAAAAAGGCTGAGATTTAAGGGGTAGGGTTCTTCGGGGATTTCTGAGCCAGGTTTCAGACACGTAGCTAAGAAATATTGACGGCTTTCGGTGTTGATTTGGAAATACAGGGAAACCACTGACTCTTCAGAAAAACTCTCCAACTCCTGGTACTGAGACTCGAGAATGAAAAAGGAATTCCTAACAACTGACGCATCTACATTACAGACAACTCTGGACTTATCGGTGTCCATAATTACTCTTTGGGGTTATGAGTAATTCAAAGAACACCATGTTACAAACTCAGGGAAAGAGGACACTTGGTCAAGGAAAAAGAAAATGAATGAGGACCTAAATATTCCATGTATAACCAGTCCCTCTTCATGCAAGGCTTCAAATCTCTTCTTAATTTATGGAACCAGGAGCCGAATGCATGTGTCAAATACATCGGTGTCTCTATCTTCCAGGGTGACCTTAACCCTAGAACTGGTAGAAGCTTTCTCTTCCCCATCTTATGACTATAAAAGACTTATATTTCTAGAGAATGGCGGTTACAGACCCTACCTGTCACTTTGGAAGCCCTGCACGCGCCATGTCGAAGGTTCTGTCGCCTTCGTCATTTGCCACACGCCGAGAGATTTTCTGACTTCGACAGGATTCGAAAACAGATTTCAACCCTCACGGGTGTTCTTATATATATAACCATGTCTCCATAACCTCCGGCTTCTTTGTCCGGCTGTCCTTTGATCTCAACCATTTGAACTCTCACGTGCTCACTTTCCGTCATCAGATCTGACTTTCCCTTTACCCACTGATTTGACAACCCATCGATTTCCACCATGGGATCATCCTGCTAATTCTCATCTGGTCCATTCATCTCAACTGTATGCGTCTACGAGGTAGTATCGCATGCACCCAAAAATATTTTCCTATATTGTCTTTTCTCCATGCGACAGGCTTTGGAGTTGACACCTGTCGGGTGGGAAAAGTCCATCGCATCTGCCCTGCCGCTATTCAGCATGCTACTTCTTGATGTGACTATCTATGAGAGCCCTCCATCTCTTCTCAAGCATGTATCCACGGTGAGGTCTAATGCTCCATTTAACTCTTAGATCATCCTTTTGCTGGTGGGGTCCTCCTTATTATATCCTGTGCATTTCCTACTTCCACCAACCATTGATGTGGCTCTCCTTGCCATCCGAACTGTAGATATTTCGAAGACCTAGGCCTTTACTATGGTAAATGAACCCGAACCCTAAGATCCTGAAAGGATAACCTCTGTCGTAGATCCTTGCACCTGTCCCCACCATCGCATGCGACCAATATGGCATTGCTCATGACTCTTTCTCCTTGCTACGCCTTCTTAAGTTTCCACCTGCCTAACGGAATAAAGCTTATCGCATTTACACATTCCCTTTCTTCCTCGCAACTTGGCCATGCGATGCCCCATTGAAAACCGTAGATCTTTCTCCCGCTCTTGATCAACGGTGCTGACCTATGTGGTGCTTAGTCTTTCATGCTTTTCCTGTGGACTATAGGTTTTAGGGTATTCTTCGCTTGCCTTTAGTCATTTTATTTGCCTATTAATACCTAGCTTTTGACATTAGTCCATCTTTATTGCATTGGACCCCTTCTAGACCATTCTTTCTCATGTCTTAGCACTTGGCCATCGAGGATGGAGATTACTTCAAGCTTCCATCAAGTAGTTGTCTGACCCTCCATCTTTCATATACAGGTTTTTATGCTGCAGAAGAGAAAAAAATATATAGGTGCTAACAACATGTTTGATTTTTAACTAGCAAGAATTGATAAAATACACATTTATGACTAAACCTCCAAGGAAATAAATTATACCAAGGCTATTATATTTTAAGTTTTATAAGGGTTAATGTCGATAAATTTGCAAGGTCCTAAACTATATGACAGTGGTGACTTAAAACCATACTAATGTCTTGGTTATGGAAGTGATGAGCTTATTTGATGGTGTAAGTATTAATGGACTCGGAAATGCACCATGAACTTTATGGCATCACACTTCTTCTTGGCATTAATAATGTATTGGTTCGAACTATATGAAATTGGATCTTAGGTCACCATCCAATGCTATAATAAAATGTACTTCCCGAAAAGCGTTATCAACTATAGCAAAGTGGGTTTAGATCTTGGGTTGGTGGATGACAAGGCAAGAAGTTAATGCCATCATGTGAATGATATGAATTCTTCTTGAAATTATCAAAACCCTACTGCTACGTTCGGGGGTTTGGTCTTTCCTGATTATTGTTTTGTGGAGGAGGGAAGGTAGAGCTTTCTCGGTTTCCAGGTTTATGCATCCAACTGAGCACTACCTGTGAGTTGGTTACAATCGAGACGTGTTTCTTTAAGGTGGTCATGTTGTGCTGCTAGTTTTCCTTTCAGCCAGGGTTCCAAACTTGCGAAGGTAAGCTCTTACAAAAGCATTGCTCTCGTTGTTTACAGTTCTAAGCTTTTGGTTTTTAATAATGGCGTTCTTCAAATTTTAACCTCGAAAGTGGTTGTTTGAAAGGGACCATGGTCAAGTTCCTTAGTGATGGTTTTGTAAAAGGAAAATGGAACTTGGCTCCAGTGGTGGTGAAGCCACGGTAAGCCTCGGGTTCACCCCCAGATGTTACCTCTATCAACGAAGGAAGGGTTGTTTGTTTTTATGATGCTCTTCTGCAATGTAGTTTGTTTTAGTAAGGGAGTCGTAAGACAAAGTTAGGATAGGAAGGAAAGAATATTGTTTGAAAGACCAGGGTTTGGACTTTGTCCATTTTTGTTAATGGAGCAATGATACCGGGTCTTATAAGGAAGAACCCTGGAGCAGTTTACTGGGATTGTAAATTTTGTAATGAAAACAAATTTAATATAATTTCTCTGTAATGATACTTACTACATTGTTATGTGTATAATACAATTACTCTTATCATTCGTCAGTTTGTAGAATGATGTAAATTGTTTCTTAAATTTGTGAGTTCGGTGTTGAAATGCTATGAATTCAAAGTTACGGGGTTTGAAACTAGCACAATCATGGGAATTAGTTTTGGTATTTAAGTATTAAGTTTAAATGTCTGAGTGAGTTCTCCAAGTGGAGATTTGAACCCTCGAGCTTAGTTTGAAAATCTGAGTATCGTTATTTTAAGGGAAATATTCAATAATGTTAATACTTTGTAATGCTGGTTCTTATTGAACCTTTGGGTGAGCCCTTTACGGGTATCGAACCCAAACCTTCTATTACTGCTATAGATTTATAAATATACATTGAACATGTAATGAACTGCGGGTTGATAGTTTTGAAATATAATTTTAGTGTTAAACTCATAACTGGTTATGGTTTATTGTAATATGATATTGATATTAGGTTATAATTGGGCGAGCTCTTTCTGAGACTCAAACCCTAGATCTATCTGAGTTATTATTTAATACATCTATTCGTGAAATGTCTTTGATATAGGGTTTATGGGTGATGTTTCGTTAAGTTCGTTTAGTTCTAAAATGGATAAGTGCAATAACTTAATAGTTACATTTTTATTGGTTTTATATTGTTTATAAGGGTCTCGAGACCCACTATATAAATAATTTGTTGGGTAAACCCTAGGTGGTGTTACCTAGTCTATTTCGACTCGGGTTGAGCCCTTACAGGTCCTGAACCCCTTTCATAGATATTATTTTCAATGCTGTTACTGGTTACAGGGTTTATACTTGATTATTTTTATTGAGTTCTTGGTACTATTGATCATTATTTAAAGATGACGAGGTCATTAGGGTTTGTATTCAACATGAATAATGTAGTAGTGTTTTAATGTCGTATCTTGTAGCATAATATAACATATCAATGAATATTATTTGCACAGGTAGTGCATTCCAGTACTTAGTTTTCCATTTAATAATTTAAGTATGATATGTACTTATAATACATTATACTTGTATAATTTATCTAAGGAATATGACATTTGTCCCATTAAAATATTTGGATAATACTCAGTCGATATAGCATCGATTCTTAAATATATTTTCTATCTTATTTACTAGAAGTGAGTATACGACTGTACATTTTAATGATAGAGGATTTGTTTGAAACTTACTATGTTGGCATAATGTTTGATATTCTGTCTAAGAATTAAAAAGTTATTTCTAAGTATAAAGTATGTTGCGTAAGATAATTTCTTTACTATTTTTCTGTGTTGCGCCGAATCATGAAAATCTAAGTTTATATACTGAATAACGTTTCAATTTATGAGAAAAGTATTAAATGCCTAATCTAAAGTTTCAGTTTGCAATCTGTGTGAAACCGTAGATTAAGTCTGTTATTTATTTTATGCTAGACAGATGGATATATCTATATAAATTTATGCTGGCATACATGTGCTAATGAGGGCATAAAATCGAAGAACTGATATACTATATAGTATGAATAATTCTTTTTTTCAGAGTATTAAATCATATAAAACTTATTCTATTCGGAGTACATAATACTTGCTAATTTTCAGATCATTATCCTCAAGTTAATTAAACACTTCCTGTACTAGAGTACATCATCTATGATGAAAGGAAAAATACAGGAATATATTTTATTCATTCATCAATATCATCTACTCTTTCATTTAATCTATAGAAAACTAATTTAATTATTCAGAAATCATTCTTTAGTACAACTAACTGATACCTAAGAAAAAAATTGGAAAAACTATGGTAACATAACAAACAATTTACATAATAAGTTTTACAGCCCAAAAATAAGTAATGCAGAAAAAGAAGTAGAACTGGATAATATTGATAGGGTGGAAAAACACCCAAAGAGGCCTATTCCTCCCAACCTTCTCTAGAAGAAGCAGCCAAATCTCTTGCTCCTTTGGATCCCCAAGCCTATTTACTGAACCACTAGGAAGAAGTCTCTGTGTAGAAGCAAGGCACTCACGTTGTACTTCAGCAATCAATGGATACTTGCATACCTACCTCACATATGTACTTCAGCAATCAATGGGGACTTGCATACATATCCAAAACCTCTACACTCAGCATAAATAAGACAGACTTACTCTTCAACTCAAAACATAGCTTCCCCTCATCGAATATCTTGTGTGCAATATTCAGCAAAACCACAAGGTAAATTATCTTGTCAGAGAAAGTGTGAGCCTCTGCTCAAATTCGATGGCTATAAAAGATCCCTAGGTCTTTTTGGTGATCATTTTTTCATTCAATAATCCATAAGCTCCAGTTCCACATTCCTGGGAACTTGACCACAATTTAAGGGAGTTGTCCCATAACAACAACTAGTTACTGAATTCAGATGCTGCCACCTATCCATTGCCTTCTACCCCAGATTCCATTCCTCCTAGTGGGTCAGTAAACACTCTTTCAATAGTATCCTTGGGTGAGTGTCTCCTATTATAATTTATTAAATAATAATATTATTCTTTTATAGTCATCCTTAACACTTGGTCAAATATAAAACTTTACAATAAGAGTTAAAGTAATGTTTTTCCACAAACATAAAATGTCTCAAATACTAGGTAGGTTACATTGGAAATATTTGATAAAGCTCTCATTTTGTGGTTTTTCATTTCATATGTAAGATTGATTAATTCATTTGATATTCTACAGGAATATTTTTGGGTTTTCTACATGCATGTGGAACATAGTATTAATGTGTAGTTTGCATTTTCTGTAATTCATGGTTTGTGCCTCGAATGCCTATTTCCAAAATAACTATGCTTTCTATTAATTTTTTTTCCATTGAAACTTGTCAATGAATCCTAGATTGTTTGTGACTTGGAAACTTTTATTAAGTTGGCCTTCCATCCACGTTATGGGTATTTTTTTAGAGCATTGAGAAAAAACCTAGTTTGTCCTCTTTCCATATAGAGGCGAGTTCCATCTATGGGGATTGCAAGATGATGGCATCCCTAGCTGTAATCTGATGCTTATAATCCAATGGATTAAATGATTTGGCGATTGGACTCACAATTTGTGTTTTGTGGGTTGTTCTAAATCACTTTCCAAGGCGATTTAGGGACATATGGGAAATTGCTCATATGTCCTAAAATCATAACCGAGGATTATAATAGAATTCCAAAAGTTTGAACATGTATTCCTAGGCCTAGAAAAGGTGATCATGACATACAAGGTCTCTTTCCACCAAGTTTATCCAATTTGAACCCTCGATGCAATAATTGCATTATGATCCATTGAGAAAAACCCTAGTTTCTCCTTTCACCATACAAAGGCTACTTTGGCCATGGAGATTGAAATATGAGGAAATACCTAGTTGTAATCTTATTCCCATAACCCAATTGAGCTAACATTTTGGTGATGAGACTCACAGTTTTTGTTTTGTGGGGTATTCCAACTCGCTTGCCAAGGTCATTTAGGAACTTATGGGAAATTTCTCATATGGTCTAGAATCATAGCTGAGAAACATAATAGAGTTATGAAAGTTTGAACATGTGTGTTTGGGCCTACAAAAGGTGATCATTCCATAATCGGGTTCTTGTGATTGGGTTTATCAAATTTGAACCCTCAAAGCAAAAATTGCATTACAACCCATTGTGCAAAACCCTAGTTTCTCCTCTCGCCATACAAAGGTTACTTTTGGACATGGGGCTTACAGGACGAGGGCATTCCTAGCTGCAATATGATGCTTAAAATCCAATGGAGCTGACAGTTTGGTGATCAGACTAAGATTTCTTATTTTGTAGGGTGTTTCAACTCACTTTCCAAGGCCATTAAGGGACACAGGGGAAATTGCTCATAGGGAATAAAATTGTAACCAAGAAGCATAATAGAGTTCCATGAGTTTGAACATGTGTTCTTGGGCCTAGAAAAGGTGATCTTACCTTACTGGGGCTCTCGTGATCGAGTCTATCCAATTTGAACCCTAGATGAAAAATTGCATTGTGACACATTGAGAAAAACCCTAGTTTCTCCTCCTGCGATACACAGGCTACTTTTGACCATGGGGATCACAAGAAGAGGGAATCGCTAATTATAATCCAATGCTCAAAATCCAACATAGCTGATGGTTTGATGAACAGATTCATGGTTTTGTTTTTTTTTAGTGTTCCAAATCAGTTTACAAAGTCATTTAGGGACATATGGGAAATTGCTCATAGGGACTAAAATCGTAATTGATTGGCATAATGGAGTTCTATGAGTTTGAACATGACATGTGTATGGGCCTAGAAAAGGTGATCATGCCATACTGAGGCTCTCGTGATTGTGTTTATCCAATTTGAACCATTGATGCAAAAATTGTATTGTGTCCCATTGAGAAAATCCCTAGTTTCTCCACTCGCCATACATAGGCTACTTCAGGTGATGGAGCTCGCAAGATGAGGGAATACCTAGTTGTAATATGATGCGTATAATCAAATAGAGTTGATTTTTTTTATTAGACTCAATTTGTGTTTTGTTGGGTTTTCCAACTCACTTGCCAAGGCCATTTAGGGACATATGGGAAATTGCTCCTAGGGCCTAAAATTGTAAGCGAGCATCATAATAGAGTTCTGTGAGTTTGAACTTGTGTTTCTAGGCCTAGCAAAGGTGATCATGCCATATTGGGGCTCTCACCATTGAGTTTATCCAATTTGAATCCTTGATACAAAAATTGCATTGTAACCCATTGAGAAAAATCCTAGTTTCTCTTCATGCATAATAGAAGATGGTTCATGACATGAGATACAAAAGGGAGTGGCATTCATAGCTATAATTCAGTGCCTATAAATTGATGACTATGATGATGATGATGATGACAATGATGATAATGATAATGATGATGGTGATTGTGATGGTGTTGATGGTGACAATGATGATGATAATGAGGATGATGATAATGATAATGATAATGATGATGGTAATGGTGATGGTGATGGTGTTAATGGTGACAATGATGAAGAAAATGAAATTGGCGATGATGATAATGATAATCATAATGATAATGACGATGATGATGGTGATGGTAATGATGATCGTGATGGTGATGACAATGACAAAAATGCCAATGATGAAGAGGATGAGGTTGGTAATAATGGTGATGGTGATGGTGATGGTGATGGTGATGGTGATGGTGATGGTGATGGTGATGGTGATGGTGATAGTGATAGTGATGGTGATGGTGATGACATTGATGAAGAGTATGAGGTTGGTGATAATGGAAATGATGATTATCATGACCATGATTGTGATGAAGATGAGGAGGATCAAGATGGTGATGAGGACGAAAATGACAATGACAATGATGAGGATGACATTAACAACGATGGTGATGGTGATGGTGATGGAAATGGTGATGGTGATGGTGATGGTGATGTTGATGGTGATGGTGATGACAATGATGAAGAGGATAAGGTTCATGATAATGGAAATAATCATGGTGATTGTGATGATTATGGTGTTGATGATTATAATGATGAAGATGATGAGGTTGGTGATAATGCAAATGATGATGATCATGACCATGATGACAATGAAGATGAGGACGATGAAGATGTTGAAGATGGTGATGAGAGCGATAATGATGACGATGATGATGATGAAAACAAGGATGACCTGAATGATGAGAATGAAGATGACGGTGAGAATGGTGATGATGATGAAGATGATGATGATAATGAGGATGAAGATCATGATTAAAATGATGATCACAATGGCAATAATGATGAAATTTATTATGATGATGGTGGTGGTGGTTGTAGTGTTGATGATGGAAACAATGATGATGATGAATACAATCCTCATGACGATGATGAAAACCATCATGGTGATGGGAATGATGTAGATGCTAACTATGGTGAGGACGACGATGAAAGGGACGACAAGGATGACATGGATGATGGATATGGTGTTGATGGTGAATATTATGATGACGACAACGATGATGATGATGATGACGACGATGATGATGCTGATGATGAATATATTGATGGATAACAATGAATATGATGATAAAGATGATGATGATGATGATGGTAATTAGTTTACCTACATATTCCAGAAAATTGTTCCAAAAATAACCATTTAGAATGAATATATCCCATTTGGGAAAAAATCCCTTCAAGGGTAAGATCAACCATACCAACCCCATTTTTAAAGGAAATATTGAGGATAAGGTACTTGACAAGTTGTTTAGTGCAATATAGATGTACATTGAAGATGATAAATTAAATGATGTTGAGAAGATAAGTCTTGTGATTATGAATATGTATGTAATTGCAAATGAGAATAAGTGTTATAAGAGAATTATGAACCAGTCACTATGTGGGGAAACATCATGCATGAAATGCATAACAATTCTAACCATTGAGGAATAAATAATATTATTGCATGAGTAATAGTAATTATGCTAACACTATGATTAGTTAGTGGATGACTAGATGAATGATTTATGGTCACTCATGGATCATTTGGACATCAAAGTGAAATAATATAACCATGTTCTCAAGAACCATAGCGAACTACACTAGTATATGAATGCAAATATTCAATTCCTTGTGGTAAATACACTTGGATATGCACATGGTTTTGTTGAAAATATTGAACAACAACAGATGCTAAAGAATTGCAACGATCGTCATAATAACTAGTGTGAATAGAAGTGAAATTTCAACACTAATAACAACTAATAAAATAAATGCAATAGACTTATAAACAAAACAATATTATGTAGTCTATAAGGAAAAAAAAGGGCCATATGAGAAATCGATTACAATATAACCCACAAAAGTAGACTAACAAATGGTTAAAATTTTCAATATGACCTTACACTTTGATGATGAGTGTAAGGAATTGTTGAAAGATGGGATTTCACATCACATTCAAAAAAATATAGAAAATAAGAAAACACATAGTAACAACAAGATATGGATTGAACGTTCAACCGTATTTCTCATTCACTGATGGTATCTTTATACAAAAGGAAGGAGGTTGGAGTGGTTACACTTGCTCCAAATGTCCATTCATTAAGGTTATTTATACATTCTGTAATGTCCCTAAAAAAAAAAAAACTTTGCTAAATCCACTACCCAATCAGCTAATGTAATGCAAATTAACTTCAGTACTAGGAAGTTACATGAAAATAAACTAGCTGACTTAATCAGAACTAAATCCTCAGAAAAAAAAGGGTTTTATCCAATGTATATCTCTGCGGAAACAATAAATTAAGGTCAAGAAAAATGCTGAGTTCAGTTGTTGGCAGCTCCAGGTTTTGAGGTCTTTGTTTGTAATTAACTTGCCTTTACAGTTGGGATGCATGTTTTGTTTCCTTTATATATCTTTAAACTGTTTGCTATTCCTAAAACCAGGCATGATGGACCTTGTGAGAGGGATTTGAACTACTTGTGGGATCTTGATATTGATGAGCATACTCGTGGCAGGGCTGCCGAGAGGTAAGGGTGATCATTGGGACTTTTCTGACTTACTTAGCAAATTTGCTAATGCTTTACTTGTAACATGTTTGTGCAGGTATACCTATGAGGGCTTCTCCCTAAGCTAATCCATAGCAAATTCCTAGCAAGGTCAAAATTTATGTGTTAAGAGGGGATAGGGGTTAACCCTTGGAGTATTTTTACACTACAAAACAAATGAATGGATGCCTTCACGACTCATACTATAGTGTATTAACTCTTGCACATGAAATTCATGTGGCCTTGTGGACAGCTAGACAAAAAGGGTTTTCTTCTTGGGTTTCATTCTTACGTCTTGTCATTTCGTGGTTTTCCCTTAGCTAGGTGTGATTCCTTGCTTGCTACGTCTGGAGGGTATGAGCTCTGGCCTGAGCTGTGCTCATGGCCAGAGCACTGATCGATTCTATGTAAGGAAGTGAAATTTACAGGGTTCGCTACAAGGTAATCCCACCTTAACGTTAAAGAGTTCTTCTCTTAAGAAAATGTATGTATCATTTATCTCAGGGTTGTATCTCACGGTTTGAATGTTTTCACTAGCAGGTAGTGGTTTACGACACTCTCAACTTTTGGATGGAAGCAAGTGACCAACACTCTTGGCATTTTGGTGTTATACCGGTAAGACTAGGTCTTTTCCAACCTTCACCCTTCCTGTCGTAGCTCTGGAAGAGGGTATTTGTAAATCTCACGTTAGGAACTTCGTGATGCCTTCTGGTTCACTGTCATTCATTTTTGAGTTCCTTTTGGGGTTTCCTTTGGCTTGACCAAGAGTTTCGAAGGAAGACGATGTTTGTATTTTGTTTATTTCGAAAACTGGGATAACCCTAGAGGGTTTCTTCTTTGTAGCTAGAGATGCTAAGTTCTGTAAAATTCTTCCTAGTTTCAATGTATGTACCTACAATGATTTTGCTTTGGGATTTTTGAACAGGGATAGTAGGGGTTCCACCTATAATTTTGAGTATTTAAGAATATCATCTCAACTTTATCCCACTGCATTTTATTTAATGTGAAATAATGGCAGCGTTTACATTTTTGTATGAGTAAAAGTATGTGTAGTTTGCAGAACATTCAGTTATAAAAAGGGGAAGCAATACTACCTACGTTGTCTAATAATGGGGTTTGAACTGAAGTAATATCACTTGGATAATATGTTTGCGTTTTCTATTGAGCAAATATGGTTGGTTTATACACTCTATGTCTTTGTCTTGATTTATAAAGGGTGATCTCCATGGATCTAGGGGTTGATATGTTTATTTCATGGAAGAGGGTGAAGCTCTTGAGGGTCTCTCCCTTACTTTAGTAGTTTGAAATTTAAGCTCTGAAATGACCCTTCAATGTTTCTTTACTGTATGTGCAAATGTCTATGGATAAACAGTCTCTGCGTTTTCGTTTTAGTAGAAGAGGGATTTCTAATGAGTAAAAACTCTGTGTTTCTTTTTACTTTGGTGTAAAGGGACTATTCTTGCTGGATGTATACCTATATAGTGTTGTTTGCACAAATTGTTGTCCCGTGGAGGCTTGGTAAGGGTTTTAACCTTCTATGTAAAAACAGGGTACGCCTTTTTCTTAGTGAAAGAATGTCTTCTAGTTTCTGAATGACCATGTATGTTTTCATCTTAGATGTGGAATCTATTCCTGTTGGAAAGCAATGCCCACAAGGGTTTGATAACTCAGTGAATCCAATGTCCACGTTGGTGGCTATGAGAGGAAATCTGAGTCTACATTTTGGTTGTCTTTTGTTTTGTTTCTTTGAATCTATCCTTTGCGTGAGCATTTAAATTTGGGAAACTTAAAGTAGGAGAATAGTAATTACAGTTCATTTTTTCCTAAGTAGAATGGATATCTACTGTAGCTATCGTGTTTTACAGTAATGTGGTTAATTAAAGAAAACGCCTCTACCTATGTCTGCGATTCTGTTCTAAAGAAAAGATGGCAATGGGATTTGATATCTAAAAAGGTTATGCAGTTGAAATAAGTTTTAAGGTTTCAACCTGCATTTAAAGCTATAGGGTTGAAAAGATTTCGATTTCGTTTGGTCTTAACTTGGAAAAAGAGCACTGAATTTTGAAAAGGAATTGTAATAGCAAAAATAAAAGAATTAAACTCTGGTTATGAACTAAATCGAAAATTACAGTATGAGGGTTTTCAGAAATACAATGCAATTTTATATATATAGGGCTTTCAAGAAAATAGACTTCAATTAAAAATTCGATTTGGTTTCTAATGCTGCTATTGGCATGGTTGTCTAGCACAGGCTAGCTAGGCTAGCCCTGCTAGACCTTTGGGTGGTTTAGTTCAGACTCCTACTTAACAGAGAGAATAATTTTTAAAGGAACTCTTGATCATAAAACTTAACCTGGAGAGCCCATGCCCATTGGCCCTCGCTCTATGAAAGAAATAAATTTACAAAGTTTAGTGAAACAGTGCTGCATAATAAAACCTACTTTAAATTCTTGGATTTATTTGAATTTGAAGTGGGAATTTTGTAGTTCATACCTGGTTATTTTGAAGCTTGATCCTCCTCTACAAAACTTGCACACTCAAACAATAATTAATGGAGAAAACTTATGAATGTGACTGACCTGTAGGAATGTGTTTTAACTGGGTAACTTTGGGACTACCATATTCCTCCCAACCACGACCCTTAGATCGTTCCTGGTTCTAACTGGATCCCACCAAGCTGGTTCCGACATCCAATAAGAAAAGTAGAGGCCCTAGGTTGAACTGCTGAATCAGATCTGGAAATTAATGTGGGACTGCTTCAGTTCTTGCAGAATAATTCTCTTTGATTCCTAAGAGAATGACTCAAGCAAAAGATGATCCTCTCTCTTGGGATCTTCCCTTTTTTATATAAGTGAGTTTTTGTTTGGGAAAAATATAGGTGTTAGAATAATAATATATTTAGTTTTTAATTAAATTTGAAATATATTGTTTTTAAAATATATTTTACTAAATATCTTACTCCTAGTTTATCTAGGAGTTTTATTTGTTTTAAGTGAATGTAACTTAAGTTAACCCATAAATATTAATAATAATTATTATATATTACTACTAATATTAACAATACAATTAATAATACTACTATTAATAATATTGATAGTATGATAATGTGAGGGTCATTCTATGCATAACCGTTATGAAATATATATATATATATATATATATGAGAAACGTTTTTCTTTTAAGAAAATATTAATAATATTAACTTTGAGAGCTAACTTATGCATAGCCTTTATGCATGTCATTTGATATATGAATATTTAATTATTCAATAATTTAGTTATGGTATTTTTCTTTGATTTATTTATGTTTATACCATAATACTCCTCTTAAATATTAAGTACAAGGTCCAAATCTTTGGACGGGTCTTTTGGGTATGCTTGGATTGTTGGCTTGGGTTATGTATCTATAGGTCTCTCTCTTGCATGTTGGATTCCCTTGTTTATCATGGTAGTTCCCGCAGTACGTGATGATAGATAGAAAAATGATTCAATTAACCAATTTAAATAATTGTGATGAATAGAAGTGCTATTCAAAGTCTTCTTGACTCAACAATTTTAAGATCCAGTAACCTCGAGCGCTCTTCAAAGCTTTTAACTCAACACTCTCGCGTGGGTGTTACGCTAGTGCAATTCGAGAGCGTCCTGCTCAACACTAGTACTAGAATGTGGTTGTAAAGCACATCTAGAATATTCAAGTGGCCTCGGATCCAGTATTCATTTATCAATATTGGAGTGCTCCAGGGCTTATGCCCAACACTCAATGTATATTGGGGCTTATGCCCAGTACATAATAAAATCCTCTACGTACATCAGGGCTTATGCCCAGTACATAGGTTGTCCATGTGTTCCTGAGTCCACGCTCAACACACCATATAAGTCAATCATGTAAATCATAACTCTGCACAGTATGTAACAAAAAGGTCATCTCAGTATATTATGGTTTGTACCCAATTCACATAACAAAACATAATCAATCCATTAGGGATTTCTTTCCCAATATATAAAATAATGCATCACTCAGGGTCCACGCACAGTATGTAAATCTATAAAAGAAATGAATCATGTGCACTAGGGATTATGCCCAATAATCAAACCAAATCATATTTGTTGGGGCTTTAAGCCCAATATATAGAATCAGAAATAATTAGTCAAAATTCGGGATATTACACATTCATTAATACATTATAGTATGATGAATTTAGGAAATTCATATCAATCCCCTCAACATCTCTCCCACCCCAAAACTCTTTTTCATCCTGAAGAGAACAAGTATGCAAAAACAACCCGGATGTGTGATTCTTCAGTATTTGTCTTCAATAAGGTAATAGTGAGTGAAACCTCACCCTTTAATAATCTAGATGGACTCTTCAATGGCTCAACACAGAGGTGTCTTGGCTCTTGTTTATGCACCATTTCTCTACCTTCAACTTCCGCAATAACAATCCAACATATGCTTTTGCATTTCTGCACTATGGGAACTCGATCAGTTCCAGTGTTCTAGATGTCATCATTTAGCATTAAGCTCTTTTTCTATGTGGTGTAATATTTCTTCTGCTTGAATGTGGTGTTCGCCGTCTTTGTCTATTGTGAGGAAAAAATTCGTGCAAATTTCATTCTGCTGCATGCTCATGGAAAATATCATGTTCAGGACCAACTACTTTAAACTTGACTGGACTCTACTTTAATGGACTCACATAAGTCGACTAAAGGCTGACTGAATTACAAATTTGGAGTAGATCGCTTGCCTCAAAAAGAGAAGATCATTTTTGGTCTCCTCTAGACTTCAAGAATTAAAAATAAAGTCACTTATATAAATTCGTGACTCGACCAATCATGAATCAATTACATAATGCACAATTTACATTTGGTAATACCGACCACAAAATAATATCAACCAATAAATCGACCACCTAAAGTTTCAAGAAAACGATTACAAACTCTATCAAAGTCATATCGATGAGCTTGAGACGTCGACCATATACTTAAAATTCACCACTTTATAACCTGACCACATCGACCATGAATTTTAAGAGAAATTCATGTTTCAGGCTATTACAAACTTCATCCTGATAGCTATTCCAACTCAGTAAAAAAAATAATGTACCAAACCAATCCGATATATTTCTAAAAATATAAGACTTCTTCATTGGAACTTTTGTCGCCAACCAAGTCGACTAGTAATTAATATTGATAAAAATATTATATGTGCCAAAAAAAAAGCAGATGACCAACATGAATTCATTTCATATGAACCTTGCAGATCACTAAATTGACAACCGACTCCAATAGTCGATGAACTTGAGTTGATGAGTTGTTCACATCAAATGGTCAGTTGCAATTGAGTCGATATTGGCTCAGTACATGCCTCTGGCACATTCTTTCAATCGGAGCTATTTTTAATTTGAGCAATTGGTTGGAAGATGAACTACTTCGATCAATTCTGCATGGATCCTTTAAATATATTCAATTCCTTTTCATGCAACACCAAAACTCTGGTCGAAAATCTACAAACACCGAGTAGCACACAGCATTGACATTGTCTATTCTAACCAAATCGACTAGTTCTTGTGATATAGCTAGTCGGTCAAATCAACTAGTTCTTGTTCAACCAATTGAATGCACCCGATGAGATATAAAGGTCATAAATATTCAAATTTCTTGAGCAAACTATTGATACATTATATATTCAACTAAGCAATCAAAAAGTCGGTATATAAGAAACATTATTTCCGTCCACCGATTCCAGTAATAAAAGAAGACAATTTTCCTTAACTCACATTCATTTGATCGATATTATTCCAATAATTAAATCTTTGAAACCATTTGATTCTCAGTATTTGTGGTATCCAGAACAGGTCTGCGGTCAACTTTCATTTTCTTAATTGATGGAGCATTCAATGTCTTTTTAACTGTAGTAAGTATTTACCTCCCACCGACGAAACCTACTGGTCAATTTGATACGCTAGCTATCAACCTTTGATGAACATCATCGGTCAATAGTGCATCCAGCCGCACCCCCATCAATAAATCCACAAGAATCTTATTTTGCAAATTTAATAATAGCATCCAGCGGCACCTCCATTAGTAAATCCACAAGAATCTTATTTTGCAAATTTAATATTAGCATTCATGATAAATATTTATCTTTCTTGCAAGTTTGTCTACATCCCATGATTTCCTCCACGTTCATACCACTTCCATCCACTGCTACTGTCACCCAAACTGGATGGAAGAGGCAACCCCGCCAAGATGTTGAAAGATGGGATTTCAAATCACATTCAATAAGAGACATACAATAATCAAACACATAGTAACAAAAACATATGGATCGAACGTTCAACCATATTGCTCATTCATTGATGTATCTTTATATTTATACAAAAGGGAGGAGGTTGGAGCAATTACACCGGCTCCAACTGTCCATTAGTTAAGGTTCCTTATACATTCATTAATATATTATAGTATGATGACTTTAGGAAAGTCTTATTGGTCCCTCAACAATAATGCAAATCACTTTTGGCACAAATTTGTGATTTCATGGCACATAATTAATGAGAAAGAATATAAACTTTAATACCTAAGTTCTCTATCATGATTTCTCTCATAGCACACATGGTTTCTCCCCCCTTAAGAATATATGATTTGAAAGAATAATCAACTTAGATCCAAATTCTAGGCTCTATCAAGCGTTGAGAGGGATCAAATCTCGTGAGGTGCAAATCTTTTCTCGAAAAGCTCCTTGAGTGCAATACCTTAGAAGAGGTTTGCACCTCGTGAGATTTGATCCCTCTTGGCGCTTGATAGAGCCTAGGATCTGGATCTAGGATGGTTTAAGTCGTGGGCGGTGACACAAAACTGGAGTTTGATCAGCATTGTAAGGGACAAGTTAATTTGAAAACACAGATACATTTACGAGGATTATCATAATGTAAGTAATAAGTATTAAGGATTGAATAAATTGCTTCAACTTTCTCTCTCTATACGGTCTTTGTCGATCAACGTTTCATTTTCTTTGTTCTTCTCGTTCTTCTGATGTCAATTTGCCTAACTTTTTTTTTCGTTTTTTTTGTTGATCTGCGTTTTGATCCCAGCTCCATGTTCCATTTTCTTCGTTCTTCTCGTTTTTCTGCTGTCATTTTGTCCAACTTCCTTTTTCGAAATTCCTTTTGTTTCAAGTCTTCTTCTAGTTCTTTTGTTGTCATTTCGTAATATTTTCTTCCTTCATATGTTTTATGATGTTCGGCGTTCTGTTTTTTTGGTTCTTCGCCAGTTTGTCTCATATCATCTTCCACATGCAGATCTTCCATTTCTAGTTTAAACTCTATATCACTGAAATATATGCCTCTATACACTGAAATCAATGCGTCCATACACTGAAATCTATGCATCCACAGAAATCTATGCGTCCATACATTGAAATCGATGCATCCGTACACTGAAATCAATGCGTCCATACATTGAAACCTATGTGTCACATAATAACATCTACACTTTACTCAGTGAAATCAATGCGTCTCCTCTCTCTCGATACTCACTTTACATGAAATTCAATATATTTACGAAATTCTATATTTTTTTTTTAAAAGTAGGTGATCTGAGAGGATTGAAACTTGGACCTCACACCCATTATCCAAACACCCTTACCACTATACCACATGTAGTTCTTATTATACATAATAAAGAACTTATATGCTTATATGTAAATATTAATATATATTTTAATTTTAATTTTAATTTTAATTAAATATTAATATTAAAGTTAATATTAAGAATTAATATTAAAGATTAATTCTAAATGTTTTAAATATAAATTCAAATAAAATGGTAATATTAAATTATATTTATATTTATATTTAAAAAATTTAAATATACAACATATAATATTTGATATCCCATGAGTTTGATATTATCATGCTACCATGTTAACATATAATATCATTTAAGTTTGGTGTATACATGAGTTTGGTATATAGTATATGGTGTTAACTTGAGCTTGGTATATAAGATAGGGCACTAACATAAGTTTGATATGTACCTTTTAATATAAGATTAATTCTAAATTTAATGCTAACATTTAGAATTAATATTAAAGATTAATTCTAAATTTAAATATAAATTAAAACTATATTTTCGCCAGATATATAAATTTATATAGTTTTACATTGGTGACGGGGCTGCCATGGAGGAGGATGGAAGGGAGGAGGACATGAGGGGCTGCCGTGGAGGTGGACGGAGGAGGTGGGATGGAAGAGCTGTGCAGGAGGAGTAGAGGGATGTGGTGGAGGTGGAGGTGGAGGGGAGGGCTGCGAGTGGAGAGCTGCGCAGGAGGAGGGGAGGGATGCAAGTGGAGGGATGCGGTGGAGGTGGAGGGGAGGGAAGCGAGTGGAAGGATGTGTAGGATGAGGAGGGGAGGGTTGCGAGTGGAGGGATCCGGTGGAGGCGGACGGGAGGGAGGGTTTCCCAGAAGAGGGGAGGAGGGAAGCTAGAGTTGGAGCTCCCGAGTGGAGGTGGGCTAACGGGAGGGAGTGTTTCCGAGGAGGAGGGGAGGAGGGGAGGAGGGAAGCTAGAGTTGGAGCTCCCTAGTGGAGGTGGGCTGGAAGAGTTGCGGAAGAGTGGAGGAGGGGAGGTTTGAGTTTGTGTGCTGCAGATTACACAACAATTTAATTTTTTCTATATTTTTTAATTTTGTTTTGATTTCTTATATAGCCATTGATTTCAAAGGTGTTTTTTTATTAATGGCCGACCTAATATATCATAATATATATTGGTTTTTACATTTTATTAGTTTTTACATTTTACAAACGTTACATGTTACATCGGTTACAAGATCTCCCTCATACTATTACTTTTTACATTTTATTATGTTCGACAAACGTTACATGTCACATCCGTTACAAGATCTCCCTCATACTATTACTTTTTACATTTTATTATGTTCGACAAACGTTACATGTCACATCTCATACAAGATCTCCCTCATACTATTACTTTTTACATTTTGTTATGTTCGACAAAGGTTACATGTTACATCGGTTACGAGATCTCCCTCATACTATTACTTTTTACATTTTATTACGTTCCACAAACACTACATGTTACATCCCTCATACTATTACTTTTTACATTTTATTATGTTTGACAAACATTACATGTTACATCCGTTACAAGATCCCCATACTCGTCTCTACAGTACCTCTCCTCTACAGTACCTCTCGACACAATGAATAGTGTTTTTATACATGTTTTTGGTTTTATTACTATTAGAACACGATGACTTCACATTTTTTATATCGTATTGTTTACAGAGGTTGGCCTTGCACCGAAATTTATTGCCAATATCACCCTCCTTAACATCTTGAAACTTATATTCTATAATCTAGATTTCAGGAGCCAAACACTCCTCATTATTTGCCTCTCCACTATCCATTGGAGCAATCAATTCCTCTTGAGCCGCTGCAACAACTAGCTCCTATTTAGTGGGAGAAGCAATTGACTCGGCTTGAGTAGCCGCAACAATTAACTCATCTTGTGTTTCCAATTTAGCCTACTTGTCTCCATTACCTTCTTCAGTATACATATCTCTGACTTCTTCTAAGTCTCTTTTCCGGCCCACATCTACAGTGTCTGACACCTTATTTAAATCCATTATTAAATCGGATAACATGAGATCTCCTTCTTGTGACTCTACAACTCCCTCCACCTCGGGTTCCCAGCGGAACAAATTTTGCCCCTTTAGCACCCCTTCTGGCTCTTTATGTTCAAAAGCCCTTAAATTACAGTCTTTCCTTCTCTTGGAAATATTGTGCAAGGGGTCGTATTCGATGGCCACATCTTTCTAGAACCCTAGTGGCTTCAATAATTCTTCTGCATCTGAAAAAGCTTCATTACTCTTCACGATGAAAGGACCTACCTTCCAAGGGTATTTCACATCCATGCTCTTCTTATGTTTTAGGAATTGCACTTCTTCCAGGGCCAATTTATGTCTGATAAATTCAAGAGCAAAGATACGCAATGTTAGAAAAGCGGGTAAAACATAGGGCTCCTGTACAAAACCGTACAACCTAATGACTGTAGTATCCTTTAATAGAAACCAGTCACCGACAACCAGTTTGTCCTTCAACTGCATCATTGTTTTCATCTTGGGAAACACTCTAGGCAATTCTTCCCCAAAGATGATTTTATAAACATGGGGCAAAACATAGTTCAAATAATTTAAAACATTGTCTATCAAAACATTTGTTTC
This sequence comes from Larix kaempferi, assembly GCA_027924585.1. Lineage (NCBI taxonomy): Eukaryota > Viridiplantae > Streptophyta > Pinopsida > Pinales > Pinaceae > Larix > Larix kaempferi. Next base: position 3,608,562 of record BSBM01000131.1, read on the forward strand.
AAGCAGTGAAGAGAAATGTGGGCTTTCGGTGCTGCTGTACATAATCATTTTCATCAGCTGTGCCTGATATCTAAAAAACCTAGTACTCGGGAAATTGCTCAATTGTACATGTATCTTTTCCGCCAAAAATTCATCAAACCTCAGGGATGGGATGAGCCCACTTTCGGACCTAGACAAATTGATGCTAACCCTAAAAGGTAAACTTAATTGGACTTCAATCATCCACAAATCCACATCCAATCCTAAAAACTAAGATAACAAAGAAAAAACCAACTGGGAATTATCATAAAAAAGGCTGAGATTTAAGGGGTAGGGTTCTTCGGGGATTTCTGAGCCAGGTTTCAGACACGTAGCTAAGAAATATTGACGGCTTTCGGTGTTGATTTGGCAATACAGGGAAACCACTGACTCTTCAGAAAAACTCTCCAACTCCTGGTACTGAGACTCGAGAATGAAAAAGGAATTCCTAACAACTGACGCATCTACATTACAGACAACTCTGGACTTATCGGTGTCCATAATTACTCTTTGGGGTTCTGAGTAATTCAAAGAACACCATGTTACAAACTCAGGGAAAGAGGACACTTGGTCAAGGAAAAAGAAAATGAATGAGGACCTAAATATTCCATGTATAACCAGTCCCTCTTCATGCAAGGCTTCAAATCTCTTCTTAATTTATGGAACCAGGAGCCGAATGCATGTGTCAAATACATCAGTGTCTCTATCTTCCAGGGTGACCTTAACCCTAGAACTGGTAGAAGCTTTCTCTTCCCCATCTTATGACTATAAAAGACTTATATTTCTAGAGAATGGCGGTTACAGACCCTACCTGTCACTTTGGAAGCCCTGCACGCGCCATGTCGAAGGTTCTGTCGCCTTCGTCATTTGCCACACGCCGAGAGATTTTCTGACTTCGACAGGATTCGAAAACAGATTTCAACCCTCACGGGTGTTCTTATATATATAACCATGTCTCCATAACCTCCGGCTTCTTTGTCCGGCTGTCCTTTGATCTCAACCATTTGAACTCTCACGTGCTCACTTTCCGTCATCAGATCTGACTTTCCCTTTACCCACTGATTTGACAACCCATCGATTTCCACCATGGGATCATCCTGCTAATTCTCATCTGGTCCATTCATCTCAACTGTATGCGTCTACGAGGTAGTATCGCATGCACCCAAAAATATTTTCCTATATCGTCTTTTCTCCATGCGACAGGCTTTGGAGTTGACACCTGTCGGGTGGGAAAAGTCCATCGCATCTGCCCTGCCGCTATTCAGCATGCTACTTCTTGATGTGACTATCTATGAGAGCCCTCCATCTCTTCTCAAGCATGTATCCACGGTGAGGTCTCATGCTCCATTTAACTCTTAGATCATCCTTTTGCTGGTGGGGTCCTCCTTATTATATCCTGTGCATTTCCTACTTCCACCAACCATTGATGTGGCTCTCCTTTCCATCCGAACTGTAGATATTTCGAAGACCTAGGCCTTTACTATGGTAAATGAACCCGAACCCTAAGATCCTGAAAGGATAACCTCTGTCGTAGATCCTTGCACCTGTCCCCACCATCGCATGCGCCCAATATGGCATTGCTCATGACTCTTTCTCCTTGCTACGCCTTCTTAAGTTGCCACCTGCCTAACGGAATAAAGCTTATCGCATTTACACATTCCCTTTCTTCCTCGCAACTTGGCCATGCGATGCCCCATTGAAAACCGTAGATCTTGCTCCCGCTCTTGATCAACGGTGCTGACCTATGTGGTGCTTAGTCTTTCATGCTTTTCCTGTGGACTATAGGTTTTAGGGTATTCTTCGCTTGCCTTTAGTCATTTTATTTGCCTATTAATACCTAGCTTTTGACATTAGTCCATCTTTATTGCATTGGACCCCTTCTAGACCATTCTTTCTCATGTCTTAGCACTTGGCCATCGAGGATGGAGATTACTTCAAGCTTCCATCAAGTAGTTGTCTGACCCTCCATCTTTCATATACAGGTTTTTATGCTGCAGAAGAGCAAAAAATATATAGGTGCTAACAACATGTTTGATTTTTAACAAGCAAGAATTGATAAAATACACATTTATGACTAAACCTCCAAGGAAATAAATTATACCAAGGCTATTATATTTTAAGTTTTATAAGGGTCAATGTCGATAAATTTGCAAGGTCCTAAACTATATGACAGTGGTGACTTAAAACCATACTAATGTCTTGGTTATGGAAGTGATGAGCTTATTTGATGGTGTAAGTATTAATGGACTCAGAAATGCACCATGAACTTTATGGCATCACACTTCTTCTTGGCATTAATAATGTATTGGTTCGAACTATATGAAATTGGATCTTAGGTCACCATCCAATGCTATAATAAAATGTACTTCCCGAAAAGCGTTATCAACTATAGCAAAGTGGGTTTAGATCTTGGGTTGGTGGATGACAAGGCAAGAATTTAATGCCATCATGTGAATGATATGAATTCTTCTTGAAATTATCAAAACCCTACTGCTACGTTCGGGGGTTTGGTCTTTCCTGATTATTGTTTTGTGGAGGAGGGAAGGTAGAGCTTTCTCGGTTTCCAGGTTTATGCATCCAACTGAGCACTACCTGTGAGTTGGTTACAATCGAGACGTGTTTCTTTAAGGTGGTCATGTTGTGCTGCTAGTTTTCCTTTCAGCCAGGGTTCCAAACTTGCGAAGGTAAGCTCTTACAAAAGCATTGCTCTCGTTGTTTACAATTCTAAGCTTTTGGTTTTTAATAATGGCGTTCTTCAAATTTTAACCTCGAAAGTGGTTGTTTGAAAGGGACCATGGTCAAGTTCCTTAGTGATGGTTTTGTAAAAGGAAAATGGAACTTGGCTCCAGTGGTGGTGAAGCCACGGTAAGCCTCGGGTTCACCCCCAGATGTTACCTCTATCAACGAAGGAAGGGTTGTTTGTTTTTATGATGCTCTTCTGCAATGTAGTTTGTTTTAGTAAGGGAGTCGTAAGACAAAGTTAGGATAGGAAGGAAAGAATATTGTTTGAAAGACCAGGGTTTGGACTTTGTCCATTTTTGTTAATGGAGCAATGATACCGGGTCTTATAAGGAAGAACCCTGGAGCAGTTTACTGGGATTGTAAATTTTGTAATGAAAACAAATTTAATATAATTTCTCTGTAATTATACTTACTACATTGTTATGTGTATAATACAATTACTCTTATCATTCGTCAGTTTGTAGAATGATGTAAATTGTTTCTTAAATTTGTGAGTTCGGTGTTGAAATGCTATGAATTCAAAGTTACGGGGTTTGAACCTAGCACAATCATGGGAATTAGTTTTGGTATTTAAGTATTAAGTTTAAATGTCTGAGTGAGTTCTCCAAGTGGATATTTGAACCCTCGAGCTTAGTTTGAAAATCTGAGTATCGTTATTTTAAGGGAAATATTCAATAATGTTAATACTTTGTAATGCTGGTTCTTATTGAACCTTTGGGTGAGCCCTTTACGGGTATCGAACCCAAACCTTCTATTACTGCTATAGATTTATAAATATACATTGAACCTGTAATGAACTGCGGGTTGATAGTTTTGAAATATAATTTTAGTGTTAAACTCATAACTGGTTATGGTTTATTGTAATATGATATTGATATTAGGTTATAATTGGGCGAGCTCTTTCTGAGACTCAAACCCTAGATCTATCTGAGTTATTATTTAATACATCTATTCGTGAAATGTCTTTGATATAGGGTTTATGGGTGATGTTTCGTTAAGTTCGTTTAGTTCTAAAATGGATAAGTGCAATAACTTAATAGTTACATTTTTATTGGTTTTATATTATTTATAAGGGTCTCGAGACCCACTATATAAATAATTTGTTGGGTAAACCCTAGGTGGTGTTACCTAGTCTATTTCGACTCGGGTTGAGCCCTTACAGGTCCTGAACCCCTTTCATAGATATTATTTTCAATGCTGTTACTGGTTACAGGGTTTATACTTGATTATTTTTATTGAGTTCTTGGTACTATTGATCATTATTTAAAGATGACGAGGTCATTAGGGTTTGTATTCAACATGAATAATGTAGTAGTGTTTTAATGTCGTATCTTGTAGCATAATATAACATATCAATGAATATTATTTGCACAGGTAGTGCATTCCAGTACTTAGTTTTCCATTTAATAATTTAAGTATGATATGTACTTATAATACATTATACTTGTATAATTTATCTAAGGAATATGACATTTGTCCCATTAAAATATTTGGATAATACTCAGTCGATATAGCATCGATTCTTAAATATATTTTCTATCTTATTTACTAGAAGTGAGTATACGACTGTACATTTTAATGATAGAGGATTTGTTTGAAACTTACTATGTTGGCATAATGTTTGATATTCTGTCTAAGAATTAAAAAGTTATTTCTAAGTATAAAGTATGTTGCGTAAGATAATTTCTTTACTATTTTTCTGTGTTGCGCCGAATCATGAAAATCTAAGTTTATATACTGAATAACGTTTCAATTTATGAGAAAAGTATTAAATGCCTAATCTAAAGTTTCAGTTTGCAATCTGTGTGAAACCGTAGATTAAGTCTGTTATTTATTTTATGCTAGACAGATGGATATATCTATATAAATTTATGCTGGCATACATGTGCTAATGAGGGCATAAAATCGAAGAACTGATATACTATATAGTATGAATAATTCTTTTTTTCAGAGTATTAAATCATATAAAACTTATTCTATTCGAAGTACATAATACTTGCTAATTTTCAGATCATTATCCTCAAGTTAATTAAACACTTCCTGTACTAGAGTACATCATCTATGATGAAAGGAAAAATACAGGAATATATTTTATTCATTCATCAATATCATCTACTCTTTCATTTAATCTATAGAAAACTAATTTAATTATTCAGAAATCATTCTTTAGTACAACTAACTGATACCTAAGAAAAAAATTGGAAAAACTATGGTAACATAACAAACAATTTACATAATAAGTTTTACAGCCCAAAAATAAGTAATGCAGAAAAAGAAGTAGAACTGGATAATATTGATAGGGTGGACAAACACCCAAAGAGGCCTATTCCTCCCAACCTTCTCTAGAAGAAGCAGCCAAATCTCTTGCTCCTTTGGATCCCCAAGCCTGTTTACTGAACCACTAGGAAGAAGTCTCTGTGTAGAAGCAAGGCACTCACGTTGTACTTCAGCAATCAATGGATACTTGCATACCTACCTCACATATGTACTTCAGCAATCAATGGGGACTTGCATACATATCCAAAACCTCTACACTCAGCATAAATAAGACAGACTTACTCTTCAACTCAAAACATAGCTTCCCCTCATCGAATATCTTGTGTGCAATATTCAGCAAAACCACAAGGTAAATTATCTTGTCAGAGAAAGTGTGAGCCTCTGCTCAAATTCGATGGCTATAAAAGATCCCTAGGTCTTTTTGGTGATCATTTTTTCATTCAATAATCCATAAGCTCCAGTTCCACATTCCTGGGAACTTGACCACAATTTAAGGGAGTTGTCCCATAACAACAACTAGTTACTGAATTCAGATGCTGCCACCTATCCATTGCCTTCTACCCCAGATTCCATTCCTCCTAGTGGGTCAGTAAACACTCTTTCAATAGTATCCTTGGGTGAGTGTCTCCTATTATAATTTATTAAATAATAATATTATTCTTTTATAGTCATCCTTAACACTTGGTCAAATATAAAACTTTACAATAAGAGTTAAAGTAATGTTTTTCCACAAACATAAAATGTCTCAAATACTAGGTAGGTTACATTGGAAATATTTGATAAAGCTCTCATTTTGTGGTTTTTCATTTCATATGTAAGATTGATTAATTCATTTGATATTCTACAGGAATATTTTTGGGTTTTCTACATGCATGTGGAACATAGTATTAATGTGTAGTTTGCATTTTCTGTAATTCATGGTTTGTGCCTCGAATGCCTATTTCCAAAATAACTATGCTTTCTATTAATTTTTTTTCCATTGAAACTTGTCAATGAATCCTAGATTGTTTGTGACTTGGAAACTTTTATTAAGTTGGCCTTCCATCCACGTTATGGGTATTTTTTTAGAGCATTGAGAAAAAACCTAGTTTGTCCTCTTTCCATATAGAGGCGAGTTCCATCTATGGGGATTGCAAGATGATGGCATCCCTAGCTGTAATCTGATGCTTATAATCCAATGGATTTAATGATTTGGCGATTGGACTCACAATTTGTGTTTTGTGGGTTGTTCTAAATCACTTTCCAAGGCAATTTAGGGACATATGGGAAATTGCTCATATGTCCTAAAATCATAACCGAGGATTATAATAGAATTCCAAAAGTTTGAACATGTATTCCTAGGCCTAGAAAAGGTGATCATGACATACAAGGTCTCTTTCCACCAAGTTTATCCAATTTGAACCCTCGATGCAATAATTGCATTATGATCCATTGAGAAAAACCCTAGTTTCTCCTTTCACCATACAAAGGCTACTTTGGCCATGGAGATTGAAATATGAGGAAATACCTAGTTGTAATCTTATTCCCATAACCCAATTGAGCTAACATTTTGGTGATGAGACTCACAGTTTTTGTTTTGTGGGGTATTCCAACTCGCTTGCCAAGGTCATTTAGGAACTTATGGGAAATTTCTCATATGGTCTAGAATCATAGCTGAGAAACATAATAGAGTTATGAAAGTTTGAACATGTGTGTTTGGGCCTACAAAAGGTGATCATTCCATAATCGGGTTCTTGTGATTGGGTTTATCAAATTTGAACCCTCAAAGCAAAAATTGCATTACAACCCATTGTGCAAAACCCTAGTTTCTCCTCTCGCCATACAAAGGTTACTTTTGGACATGGGGCTTACAGGACGAGGGCATTCCTAGCTGCAATATGATGCTTAAAATCCAATGGAGCTGACAGTTTGGCGATCAGACTAAGATTTCTTATTTTGTAGGGTGTTTCAACTCACTTTCCAAGGCCATTAAGGGACACAGGGGAAATTGCTCATAGGGAATAAAATTGTAACCAAGAAGCATAATAGAGTTCCATGAGTTTGAACATGTGTTCTTGGGCCTAGAAAAGGTGATCTTACCTTACTGGGGCTCTCGTGATCGAGTCTATCCAATTTGAACCCTAGATGAAAAATTGCATTGTGACACATTGAGAAAAACCCTAGTTTCTCCTCCTGCGATACACAGGCTACTTTTGACCATGGGGATCACAAGAAGAGGGAATCGCTAATTATAATCCAATGCTCAAAATACAACATAGCTGATGGTTTGATGAACAGATTCATGGTTTTGTTTTTTTTTAGTGTTCCAAATCAGTTTACAAAGTCATTTAGGGACATATGGGAAATTGCTCATAGGGACTAAAATCGTAATTGATTGGCATAATGGAGTTCTATGAGTTTGAACATGACATGTGTATGGGCCTAGAAAAGGTGATCATGCCATACTGAGGCTCTCGTGATTGTGTTTATCCAATTTGAACCATTGATGCAAAAATTGTATTGTGTCCCATTGAGAAAATCCCTAGTTTCTCCACTCGCCATACATAGGCTACTTCAGGTGATGGAGCTCGCAAGATGAGGGAATACCTAGTTGTAATATGATGCGTATAATCAAATAGAGTTGATTTTTTTTATTAGACTCAATTTGTGTTTTGTTGGGTTTTCCAACTCACTTGCCAAGGCCATTTAGGGACATATGGGAAATTGCTCCTAGGGCCTAAAATTGTAAGCGAGCATCATAATAGAGTTCTGTGAGTTTGAACTTGTGTTTCTAGGCCTAGCAAAGGTGATCATGCCATATTGGGGCTCTCAACATTGAGTTTATCCAATTTGAATCCTTGATACAAAAATTGCATTGTAACCCATTGAGAAAAATCCTAGTTTCTCTTCATGCATAATAGAAGATGGTTCAGGACATGAGATACAAAAGGGAGTGGCATTCATAGCTATAATTCAGTGCCTATAAATTGATGACTATGATGATGATGATGATGACAATGATGATAATGATAATGATGATGGTGATTGTGATGGTGTTGATGGTGACAATGATGATGATAATGAGGATGATGATAATGATAATGATAATGATGATGGTAATGGTGATGGTGATGGTGTTAATGGTGACAATGATGAAGAAAATGAAATTGGCGATGATGATAATGATAATCATAATGATAATGACGATGATGATGGTGATGGTAATGATGATCGTGATGGTGATGACAATGACAAAAATGCCAATGATGAAGAGGATGAGGTTGGTAATAATGGTGATGGTGATGGTGATGGTGATGGTGATGGTGATAGTGATAGTGATGGTGATGGTGATGACATTGATGAAGAGTATGAGGTTGGTGATAATGGAAATGATGATTATCATGACCATGATTGTGATGAAGATGAGGAGGATCAAGATGGTGATGAGGACGAAAATGACAATGACAATGATGAGGATGACATTAACAACGATGGTGATGGTGATGGTGATGGAAATGGTGATGGTGATGGTGATGGTGATGTTGATGGTGATGGTGATGACAATGATGAAGAGGATAAGGTTCATGATAATGGAAATAATCATGGTGATTGTGATGATTATGGTGTTGATGATTATAATGATGAAGATGATGAGGTTGGTGATAATGCAAATGATGATGATCATGACCATGATGACAATGAAGATGAGGACGATGAAGATGTTGAAGATGGTGATGAGAGCGATAATGATGACGATGATGATGATGAAAACAAGGATGACCTGAATGATGAGAATGAAGATGACGGTGAGAATGGTGATGATGATGAAGATGATGATGATAATGAGGATGAAGATCATGATTAAAATGATGATCACAATGGCAATAATGATGAAATTTATTATGATGATGGTGGTGGTGGTTGTAGTGTTGATGATGGAAACAATGATGATGATGAATACAATCCTCATGACGATGATGAAAACCATCATGGTGATGGGAATGATGTAGATGCTAACTATGGTGAGGACGACGATGAAAGGGACGACAAGGATGACATGGATGATGGATATGGTGTTGATGGTGAATATTATGATGACGACAACGATGATGATGATGATGACGACGATGATGATGCTGATGATGAATATATTGATGGATAACAATGAATATGATGATAAAGATGATGATGATGATGATGGTAATTAGTTTACCTACATATTCCAGAAAATTGTTCCAAAAATAACCATTTAGAATGAATATATCCCATTTGGGAAAAAATCCCTTCAAGGGTAAGATCAACCATACCAACCCCATTTTTAAAGGAAATATTGAGGATAAGGTACTTGACAAGTTGTTTAGTGCAATATAGATGTACATTGAAGATGATAAATTAAATGATGTTGAGAAGATAAGTCTTGTGATTATGAATATGTATGTAATTGCAAATGAGAATAAGTGTTATAAGAGAATTATGAACCAGTCACTATGTGGGGAAACATCATGCATGAAATGCATAACAATTCTAACCATTGAGGAATAAATAATATTATTGCATGAGTAATAGTAATTATGCTAACACTATGATTAGTTAGTGGATGACTAGATGAATGATTTATGGTCACTCATGGATCATTTGGACATCAAAGTGAAATAATATAACCATGTTCTCAAGAACCATAGCGAACTACACTAGTATATGAATGCAAATATTCAATTCCTTGTGGTAAATACACTTGGATATGCACATGGTTTTGTTGAAAATATTGAACAACAACAGATGCTAAAGAATTGCAACGATCGTCATAATAACTAGTGTGAATAGAAGTGAAATTTCAACACTAATAACAACTAATAAAATAAATGCAATAGACTTATAAACAAAACAATATTATGTAGTCTATAAGGAAAAAAAAGGGCCATATGAGAAATCGATTACAATATAACCCACAAAAGTAGACTAACAAATGGTTAAAATTTTCAATATGACCTTACACTTTGATGATGAGTGTAAGGAATTGTTGAAAGATGGGATTTCACATCACATTCAAAAAAATATAGAAAATAAGAAAACACATAGTAACAACAAGATATGGATTGAACGTTCAACCGTATTTCTCATTCACTGATGGTATCTTTATACAAAAGGAAGGAGGTTGGAGTGGTTACACTTGCTCCAAATGTCCATTCATTAAGGTTATTTATACATTCTGTAATGTCCCTAAAAAAAAAAAAACTTTGCTAAATCCACTACCCAATCAGCTAATGTAATGCAAATTAACTTCAGTACTAGGAAGTTACATGAAAATAAACTAGCTGACTTAATCAGAACTAAATCCTCAGAAAAAAAAGGGTTTTATCCAATGTATATCTCTGCGGAAACAATAAATTAAGGTCAAGAAAAATGCTGAGTTCAGTTGTTGGCAGCTCCAGGTTTTGAGGTCTTTGTTTGTAATTAACTTGCCTTTACAGTTGGGATGCATGTTTTGTTTCCTTTATATATCTTTAAACTGTTTGCTATTCCTAAAACCAGGCATGATGGACCTTGTGAGAGGGATTTGAACTACTTGTGGGATCTTGATATTGATGAGCATACTCGTGGCAGGGCTGCCGAGAGGTAAGGGTGATCATTGGGACTTTTCTGACTTACTTAGCAAATTTGCTAATGCTTTACTTGTAACATGTTTGTGCAGGTATACCTATGAGGGCTTCTCCCTAAGCTAATCCATAGCAAATTCCTAGCAAGGTCAAAATTTATGTGTTAAGAGGGGATAGGGGTTAACCCTTGGAGTATTTTTACACTACAAAACAAATGAATGGATGCCTTCACGACTCATACTATAGTGTATTAACTCTTGCACATGAAATTCATGTGGCCTTGTGGACAGCTAGACAAAAAGGGTTTTCTTCTTGGGTTTCATTCTTACGTCTTGTCATTTCGTGGTTTTCCCTTAGCTAGGTGTGATTCCTTGCTTGCTACGTCTGGAGGGTATGAGCTCTGGCCTGAGCTGTGCTCATGGCCATAGCACTGATCGATTCTATGTAAGGAAGTGAAATTTACAGGGTTCGCTACAAGGTAATCCCACCTTAACGTTAAAGAGTTCTTCTCTTAAGAAAATGTATGTATCATTTATCTCAGGGTTGTATCTCATGGTTTGAATGTTTTCACTAGCAGGTAGTGGTTTACGACACTCTCAACTTTTGGATGGAAGCAAGTGACCAACACTCTTGGCATTTTGGTGTTATACCGGTAAGACTAGGTCTTTTCCAACCTTCACCCTTCCTGTCGTAGCTCTGGAAGAGGGTATTTGTAACTCTCACGTTAGGAACTTCGTGATGCCTTCTGGTTCACTGTCATTCATTTTTGAGTTCCTTTTGGGGTTTCCTTTGGCTTGACCAAGAGTTTCGAAGGAAGACGATGTTTGTACTTTGTTTATTTCGAAAACTGGGATAACCCTAGAGGGTTTCTTCTTTGTAGCTAGAGATGCTAAGTTCTGTAAAATTCTTCCTAGTTTCAATGTATGTACCTACAATGATTTTGCTTTGGGATTTTTGAACAGGGATAGTAGGGGTTCCACCTATAATTTTGAGTATTTAAGAATATCATCTCAACTTTATCCCACTGCATTTTATTTAATGTGAAATAATGGCAGCGTTTACGTTTTTGTATGAGTAAAAGTATGTGTAGTTTGCAGAACATTCAGTTATAAAAAGGGGAAGCAATACTACCTACGTTGTCTAATAATGGGGTTTGAACTGAAGTAATATCACTTGGATAATATGTTTGCGTTTTCTATTGAGCAAATATGGTTGGTTTATACACTCTATGTCTTTTTCTTGATTTATAAAGGGTGATCTCCATGGATCTAGGGGTTGATATGTTTATTTCATGGAAGAGGGTGAAGCTCTTGAGGGTCTCTCCCTTACTTTAGTAGTTTGAAATTTAAGCTCTGAAATGACCCTTCAATGTTTCTTTACTGTATGTGCAAATGTCTATGGATAAACAGTCTCTGCGTTTTCGTTTTAGTAGAAGAGGGATTTCTAATGAGTAAAAACTCTGTGTTTCTTTTTACTTTGGTGTAAAGGGACTATTCTTGCTGGATGTATACCTATATAGTGTTGTTTGCACAAATTGTTGTCCCGTGGAGGCTTGGTAAGGGTTTTAACCTTCTATGTAAAAACAGGGTACGCCTTTTTCTTAGTGAAAGAATGTCTTCTAGTTTCTGAATGACCATGTATGTTTTCATCTTAGATGTGGAATCTATTCCTGTTGGAAAGCAATGCCCACAAGGGTTTGATAACTCAGTGAATCCAATGTCCACGTTGGTGGCTATGAGAGGAAATCTGAGTCTACATTTTGGTTGTCTTTTGTTTTGTTTCTTTGAATCTATCCTTTGCGTGAGCATTTAAATTTGGGAAACTTAAAGTAGGAGAATAGTAATTACAGTTCATTTTTTCCTAAGTAGAATGGATATCTACTGTAGCTATCGTGTTTTACAGTAATGTGGTTAATTAAAGAAAACGCCTCTACCTATGTCTGCGATTCTGTTCTAAAGAAAAGATGGCAATGGGATTTGATATCTAAAAAGGTTATGCAGCTGAAATAAGTTTTAAGGTTTCAACCTGCATTTAAAGCTATAGGGTTGAAAAGATTTCGATTTCGTTTGGTCTTAACTTGGAAAAAGAGCACTGAATTTTGAAAAGGAATTGTAATAGCAAAAATAAAAGAATTAAACTCTGGTTATGAACTAAATCGAAAATTACAGTATGAGGGTTTTCAGAAATACAATGCAATTTTATATATATAGGGCTTTCAAGAAAATAGACTTCAATTAAAAATTCGATTTGGTTTCTAATGCTGCTATTGGCATGGTTGTCTAGCACAGGCTAGCTAGGCTAGCCCTGCTAGACCTTTGGGTGGTTTAGTTCAGACTCCTACTTAACAGAGAGAATAATTTTTAAAGGAACTCTTGATCATAAAACTTAACCTGGAGAGCCCATGCCCATTGGCCCTCGCTCTATGAAAGAAATAAATTTACAAAGTTTAGTGAAACAGTGCTGCATAATAAAACCTACTTTAAATTCTTGGATTTATTTGAATTTGAAGTGGGAATTTTGTAGTTCATACCTGGTTATTTTGAAGCTTGATCCTCCTCTACAGAACTTGCACACTCAAACAATAATTAATGGAGAAAACTTATGAATGTGACTGACCTGTAGGAATGTGTTTTAACTCGGTAACTTTGGGACTACCATATTCCTCCCAACCACGACCCTTAAACACATATTTCATTAAAATTGGAAATATTTTATTACAAGAATATAAGTAGAATTGAGGTTTTTAGTTATTTTTGAATTCTAAATCCACTATTTAATTACAAATTTAATGAAATATGTGTTCTTAGATCGTTCCTGGTTCTAACTGGATCCCACCAAGCTGGTTCCGACATCCAATGAGAAAAGTAGAGGCCCTAGGTTGAACTGCTGAATCAGATCTGGAAATTAATGTGGGACTGCTTCAGTTCTTGCAGAATAATTCTCTTTGATTCCTAAGAGAATGACTCCAGCAAAAGATGATCCTCTCTCTTGGGATCTTCCCTCTTTTATATAAGTGAGTTTTTGTTTGGGAAAAATATAGGTGTTGGAATAATAATATATTTAGTTTTTAATTAAATTTGAAATATATTGTTTTTAAAAGATATTTTACTAAATATCTTACTCCTAGTTTATCTAGGAGTTTTATTTGTTTTAAGTGAATGTAACTTAAGTTAACCCATAAATATTAATAATAATTATTATATATTACTACTAATATTAACAATACAATTAATAATACTACTATTAATAATATTGATAGTATGATAATGTGAGGGTCATTCTATGCATAACCGTTATGAAATATATATATATATATATATATATATATATATGAGAAACGTTTTTCTTTTAAGAAAATATTAATAATATTAACTTTGAGAGCTAACTTATGCATAGCCTTTATGCATGTCATTTGATATATGAATATTTAATTATTCAATAATTTAGTTATGGTATTTTTCTTTGATTTATTTATGTTTATACCATAATACTCCTCTTAAATATTAAGTACAAGGTCCAAATCTTTGGACGGGTCTTTTGGGTATGCTTGGATTGTTGGCTTGGGTTATGTATCTATAGGTCTCTCTCTTGCATGTTGGATTCCCTTGTTTATCATGGTAGTTCCCGCAGTACGTGATGATAGATAGAAAAATGATTCAATTAACCAATTTAAATAATTGTGATGAATAGAAGTGCTATTCAAAGTCTTCTTGACTCAACAATTTTAAGATCCAGTAACCTCAAGCGCTCTTCAAAGCTTTTAACTCCACACTCTCGCGTGGGTGTTACGCTAGTGCAATTCGAGAGCGTCCTGCTCAACACTAGTACTAGAATGTGGTTGTAAAGCACATCTAGAATATTCAAGTGGCCTCGGATCCAGTATTCATTTATCAATATTGGAGTGCTCCAGGGCTTATGCCCAACACTCAATGTATATTGGGGCTTATGCCCAGTACATAATAAAATCCTCTACGTACATCAGGGCTTATGCCCAGTACATAGGTTGTCCATGTGTTCCTGAGTCCACGCTCAACACACCATATAAGTCAATCATGTAAATCATAACTCTGCACAGTATGTAACAAAAAGGTCATCTCAGTATATTATGGTTTGTACCCAATTCACATAACAAAACATAATCAATCCATTAGGGATTTCTTTCCCAATATATAAAATAATGCATCACTCAGGGTCCACGCACAGTATGTAAATCTATAAAAGAAATGAATCATGTGCACTAGGGATTATGCCCAATAATCAAACCAAATCATATTTGTTGGGGCTTTAAGCCCAATATATAGAATCAGAAATAATTAGTCAAAATTCGGGATATTACACATTCATTAATACATTATAGTATGATGAATTTAGGAAATTCATATCAATCCCCTCAACATCTCTCCCACCCCAAAACTCTTTTTCATCCTGAAGAGAACAAGTATGCAAAAACAACCCGGATGTGTGATTCTTCAGTATTTGTCTTCAATAAGGTAATAGTGAGTGAAACCTCACCCTTTAATAATCTAGATGGACTCTTCAATGGCTCAACACAGAGGTGTCTTGGCTCTTGTTTATGCACCATTTCTCTACCTTCAACTTCCGCAATAACAATCCAACATATGCTTTTGCATTTCTGCACTATGGGAACTCGATCAGTTCCAGTGTTCTAGATGTCATCATTTAGCATTAAGCTCTTTTTCTATGTGGTGTAATATTTCTTCTGCTTGAATGTGGTGTTCGCCGTCTTTGTCTATTGTGAGGAAAAAATTCGTGCAAATTTCATTCTGCTGCATGCTCATGGAAAATATCATGTTCAGGACCAACTACTTTAAACTTGACTGGACTCTACTTGAATGGACTCACATAAGTCGACTAAAGGCTGACTGAATTACAAATTTGGAGTAGATCGCTTGCCTCAAAAAGAGAAGATCATTTTTGGTCTCCTCTAGACTTCAAGAATTAAAAATAAAGTCACTTATATAAATTCGTGACTCGACCAATCATGAATCAATTACATAATGCACAATTTACATTTGGTAATACCGACCACAAAATAATATCAACCAATAAATCGACCACCTAAAGTTTCAAGAAAACGATTACAAACTCTATCAAAGTCATATCGATGAGCTTGAGACGTCGACCATATACTTAAAATTCACCACTTTATAACCTGACCACATCGACCATGAATTTTAAGAGAAATTCATGTTTCAGGCTATTACAAACTTCATCCTGATAGCTATTCCAACTCAGTAAAAAAAATAATGTACCAAACCAATCCGATATATTTCTAAAAATATAAGACTTCTTCATTGGAACTTTTGTCGCCAACCAAGTCGACTAGTAATTAATATTGATAAAAATATTATATGTGCCAAAAAAAAAGCAGATGACCAACATGAATTCATTTCATATGAACCTTGCAGATCACTAAATTGACAACCGACTCCAATAGTCGATGAACTTGAGTTGATGAGTTGTTCACATCAAATGGTCAGTTGCAATTGAGTCGATATTGGCTCAGTACATGCCTCTGGCACATTCTTTCAATCGGAGCTATTTTTAATTTGAGCAATTGGTTGGAAGATGAACTACTTCGATCAATTCTGCATGGATCCTTTAAATATATTCAATTCCTTTTCATGCAACACCAAAACTCTGGTCGAAAATCTACAAACACCGAGTAGCACACAGCATTGACATTGTCTATTCTAACCAAATCGACTAGTTCTTGTGATATAGCTAGTCGGTCAAATCAACTAGTTCTTGTTCAACCAATTGAATGCACCCGATGAGATATAAAGGTCATAAATATTCAAATTTCTTGAGCAAACTATTGATACATTATATATTCAACTAAGCAATCAAAAAGTCGGTATATAAGAAACATTATTTCCGTCCACCGATTCCAGTAATAAAAGAAGACAATTTTCCTTAACTCACATTCATTTGATCGATATTATTCCAATAATTAAATCTTTGAAACCATTTGATTCTCAGTATTTGTGGTATCCAGAACAGGTCTGCGGTCAACTTTCATTTTCTTAATTGATGGAGCATTCAATGTCTTTTTAACTGTAGTAAGTATTTACCTCCCACCGACGAAACCTACTGGTCAATTTGATACGCTAGCTATCAACCTTTGATGAACATCATCGGTCAATAGTGCATCCAGCCGCACCCCCATCAATAAATCCACAAGAATCTTATTTTGCAAATTTAATAATAGCATCCAGCGGCACCTCCATTAGTAAATCCACAAGAATCTTATTTTGCAAATTTAATATTAGCATTCATGATAAATGTTTATCTTTCTTGCAAGTTTGTCTACATCCCATGATTTCCTCCACGTTCATACCACTTCCATCCACTGCTACTGTCACCCAAACTGGATGGAAGAGGCAACCCCGCCAAGATGTTGAAAGATGGGATTTCAAATCACATTCAATAAGAGACATACAATAATCAAACACATAGTAACAAAAACATATGGATCGAACGTTCAACCATATTGCTCATTCATTGATGTATCTTTATATTTATACAAAAGGGAGGAGGTTGGAGCAATTACACCGGCTCCAACTGTCCATTAGTTAAGGTTCCTTATACATTCATTAATATATTATAGTATGATGACTTTAGGAAAGTCTTATTGGTCCCTCAACAATAATGCAAATCACTTTTGGCACAAATTTGTGATTTCATGGCACATAATTAATGAGAAAGAATATAAACTTTAATACCTAAGTTCTCTATCATGATTTCTCTCATAGCACACATGGTTTCTCCCCCCTTAAGAATATATGATTTGAAAGAATAATCAACTTAGATCCAAATTCTAGGCTCTATCAAGCGTTGAGAGGGATCAAATCTCGTGAGGTGCAAATCTTTTCTCGAAAAGCTCCTTGAGTGCAATACCTTAGAAGAGGTTTGCACCTCGTGAGATTTGATCCCTCTTGGCGCTTGATAGAGCCTAGGATCTGGATCTAGGATGGTTTAAGTCGTGGGCGGTGACACAAAACTGGAGTTTGATCAGCATTGTAAGGGACAAGTTAATTTGAAAACACAGATACATTTACGAGGATTATCATAATGTAAGTAATAAGTATTAAGGATTGAATAAATTGCTTCAACTTTCTCTCTCTATACGGTCTTTGTCGATCAACGTTTCATTTTCTTTGTTCTTCTCGTTCTTCTAATGTCAATTTGCCTAACTTTTTTTTTCGTTTTTTTTGTTGATCTGCGCAACGTGAACGGGTTATGTGCAATTGTCAATCGCGCAACGTGAACGGGTTATGTGTTTACATGCAACGCCACTAAATAGATACAGAAACGCTGCGACAAGGTTGACGCCGTTATATAGATACTGCGCAGAGTTGGAGTCATAATAGAAACCATGAAATTTGCATGATTCCATCATGACAGCAAACAACGGTCTAATCATGAAGTAAAATAGAAATCATGAAATTTGCATGATTCCAGCATGACAGCAAACAACGTTCTAATCGTGACAGTAAACTGAGATATTGTATCAAAAATACCAAATGTTGGCCGTATGTCGGGATCAAGCTACGCTGGGGTTATCCGAAGCTGTTATTTAATGTTCGATTATTGGTGGATGAATCGAAGCTGTTATTTAATGTTCGATTATCGGTGGATGATTCGTAGGCCTGTCAGCATACAAACTACATCATGCCGATCAAAAGTTGGAGTGTTTTCCCGGTGGAAGGCTGTTATTTTTTATAAGATGAAGCAATTGTCCCCAGAAACACGTCAGGCATGACGCAGTTAATCGGGCAACGTGAACGGGTTATGTGTTTCCATGCAACGTCACTAAATAGATACAGAAACACTGCGAGAAGGTTGATGCCGTTATATATATATATATATATATACTGTATGGAATTATAATAGAAGAAATCTTGAAATTTACATGATTCCATCATGGCAGCAAACAACGGTCTAATCTTTTCCGTGCGGCGTGGAGAAACCGCCGTCGAGAAACAGACGAATACCAAGTGTTGGCCGTATGTCGGGATCAAGCTACGGTGGAATTATCCAAAGAAGTTATTTAATTTTCGATTATCGGTGGAATAAATCGTAGGCCTGTCACCATACAAACTAAAAAAGTTATTTAATTTTGGAATGGAATGTTTGTAGCGTTTTCCCGGTGGAAGGCCCCCATGCTTCATCCTTCAAATTCTTCATTGGTCAAACCATCTGACATACCGGCATGTGGCGTTTGTGTCATATGCATGCTACAGGGTGCTGCACCGATTCTTCTCTTCTACTGCGATACTTCGAAAATTCCAAGCGTGAATACATGGGCGATGACATATTTACTTTCTTAATTGCGTCCTACTTTTCATTAAAAAAACCACCGAATTAACGAAATATGTAACATCCCAAAATTTACCAAAAATTTTAAAAAAAATTGTAATGTAAAATGCTAATATTTGTTATGTGTAAAGTGTGATTATGAAAGTTATGTTTCTGTCTATAACAATTTGATTATAAAGTGCATCCAGCCGCACCTCCAGCAGTAAATCCACAAGCATATTATTTTGAAAATTTAATAATATCACTCATCATAAATCTTTATATTTCTTGCAAGTTTCTCTACATCCGATGATTTCTTCCAGGTTCATACCACTTCCATCCACTGCTATTGTCACCCAAACTGGATGGAAGAGGCAACCACGCCAAGATGTTGAAAGATGAGATTTCAAATCACATTCAATAAGAGACATACAATAATCAAACACATAGTAACAACAAGATATGGATCGAACGTTCAACCATATTGCTCATTCATTTATGGTATCTTTATACAAAAGGGAGTCCAGGTTGGAGCAATTACACCAGCTCCAATTGTCCAGTTAAGGTTCTTTATACATTCATTATTATATTATAGTATGATGACTTTAGGAAAGTCCTATTGGTCCCCTGGTCCCCTCAACAGTAATGCAAATCAGTTTTGCTACAAATTTGCGATTTGATGGCACATGATTAATAAGAGAGAATATAAACTTTAATACCTAACTTCTCTATCCTTATTTATCTCATAGCACACATGGTCTCTCCCCCCTTAAGAATATATGATTTGAAAGAATAAAAAGAATTATAATTCCATACCGAAATGTGAGTACATCGACAAGATTCATCATAATCATTCATAAACAACAAATAAAAAAACACTTCAATCCATAAAGGACATGTTATGGAATGTGTGTGAAATGTACATTTTTTTTTAAATAATTTAATAGTAAAGTAATAATTTAATAAAAATGAAATATTTGAATATGATTTAGACATAATGCACTAGTGTGTACATATTTTTCTTTTAATTTTTCTTGAAAAATTAAAATTATTATTATTTTTCGAAACTGACTAGTGAATATTTCAGTTGCATTTTTCACACATGTGTGTGTGCGCAAAATCTTTTGATTGTTTACATAATTTCCAAAACTAAAAATAGCATTTTGAAAAGGACGCGCTAATTTAGTGCTTATATATTTTTTCAAATTTTTTGGATGTGTATTTTGAATGTTATTGATTTATCTTTGATCTCATTCGAGGTTGTCGACAAGGTTTCTTAGGGTAAGCTTTAGCAGAAATTATAAAAAAAAGACATACAAAGATAAAAATTTGTAAATTATATGTATATGGATAGAGGATTCATCGAAGAATCCAACGGTATCAAGTCCGCCCATAAATGTGCATTTAATGACATAGTTTAAGCCTTTGAAAGGCAGGCCAAAAAAAAATTATTCAGTGAAAAGGGATTTTGGCCTGTTTTTAGGCCCTCGATCGAGGGATAAAAACAACCTCGATCGAGGGTTTGAGAGAGACCTCAATCTAGGTCTTGTAAATCCCTCGATCGAGGTTCATCATGCTGCGAATTGCTTCCGCAAAACTTCAATCGAGGTTCATTGTTGCCATGAATTTGTGCTGCTAACTCTCGATCGAGGTATTTTAAAACCCTCGATCGAGGTACTTTAAAGCCATCGATCGAGGTATTTTAAAACCCTCGATCGAGGTACTTTAAAGCCCTCGATCGAGGTACTTTAAAGCCCTCGATCAAGGTATTTTAAAACCCCCGATTGAATTTTTAATATCTCGATCGAAGGCTTTAAAATACCTCGATCGAGGGTTCGCGACACAAATTTTTTCTACTCCGCTTGCCAAAAATCGTGAACCACCTTCATGGATTGACCCAGAGGCGAGCGGGAAAAGATTTTAGTAGATTTTTTTTTGGTGTGTTTACCAACAAAATGCACCTGCACATTTAAAAACATAATGAACTGGTGCAGCCACAGATTCTACCACACCGCGATAGAAAAAAAACTATCAATAAAAAATAATAATTAAAAAACTCATATTATTTTAATACCCCTAGAGCGGTGCATTAATAGATACTACATGAATTGGTGTGTGTTGATGTACATGTAACTTCAAAATGTATTTCATCTATGTATTCCATATATATTTATTGTACCCTTATTAGAGATGTGTTATTCCTCTATAAGGAAGTGTTGTCATGTGGATTGACAAGTGTCGCAAGTGTGTGTACTTGGCAACGGGTTATTAGACTACCATGTGTGGGGTCGGTTCTGAAATCTATATTATATTGTGGATGTATCTAGATAGACAAGTCAGCCCCATAGTGTATCTGGGCAAACAGGTTAGTATAAATAGAGATCGAGAGATCTCTATTTTGATCATTTTTTGAAAGTCACACTTCTCTCACTCAGAAAGTGGCGCACTAGTGAGGAGGAGGATCATCTGCTACTAGGAGACTATCTCAAGGGTATTTTGGTTGTACTTTGGTTGAGCCATTGCTCTCTCTATCTCTGAGGAAGTTGTGAGGTTTTTCACCTTAGGGTTTTCCCCACGGAAACTCTATGTCTCTTGTCTCTCATGCTTTTGATTCTTGTGATGCTTGTGATGCTTATTGTGATTGTTATGCATTGATATAATGTATATGGTATTCTCTTAGTAAAGATCCAAGAGTATTGTGAATTAATGCTCAAAATTTAATAGTGTGTTCTACATTAAATGCCTCGGTGGGTTACATAGACGATAAAACACCGCGTTATCAATATATTTTTAATACCAAATATAGCAAATGATGCGCTAGATAATAGTAAATGCACTAGTGCATGTTTAATTAACAAATGCACAGCTTTTTATTATAAGAAAAATCATTTCAAAACTGGTTAATTTTTTATTAAAAAAACCTACTATTCAATGCATCGGGTTTACTATATGCACCGGTGTGCTCTATTGTCGGCTACACCGGAATAGGCTTTAATAAAAAAACAAACACGACGCAAAAGTCATTTTTACCCTTCTCTGTTCATTTTTATCCCAACTACACTCGTGCTTTACCTTACCCACTTGGATGCCCTGACATCTGTGGTCCACGTGGACACATTCTTCACCCGTATTAGCTATTTCTTCTAGTTTGAATTTTGACAAACGGTGGTCAAAATTCAAATTTTCCATACATCGACAGGATGACTCCAAAACATGCCATTTAGTAGGTAGATTTATTCTTACGTCATAATTTTATTTTTTAACGGATTACTTTTTAGAATGCATCTTTAATTTGTATTATTTTTTAACAAAATTTAAAAATTCTGCATGGTGCATTCAAGCCATTAAGATCGCACCATACAACGGTGCACCCTATAAATTTTTATAGGCCATGCTACCAACGATGCGATTCAAACTAGTCGAATGGACCGCTACACCATAAAATTTATATAAAACATACAAATGGTAATCAGTGCGTTTAATATTTTGGAGCACTGGTTATCCGATGCACTTAAATATATCAAATACATCAGTTAACAATTCCTTATAAATGAATAATTAAATTTTACAATGCACCTAGGTCAAGTCATTGCACAAGTCTCAGTGCTTTGACATTCCATAAGCGCACTGGGAATAAACGCAATGCTACAACATAAAATTTATATAAAACATAAAAGTGGTAATTAGTGTATTCAATATTTGGGAGCACCAGTTATTCGGTGCACTTAAATTGTTGGCACAGTATTAGTCCACATAAAGTGTAGAAGCCGACAGCTGCGAAAGGGATAATCCGCGAAAGAAGCGTCATTCATGGAGAATGAGGAAGCACAAGATTAGTTTAAGTTGTTAGAATTGGTCATGTGGACCATTTTGTAACCACTTAGTGCCATATAAATAGGAGCATGATTGTAAGCCTAAGGGAATCTAGTTATCAAGAGAGCAATTGATCTTTTGAGTTTTGAGCTAGTTTTGATCCATTTTGTATCTGTGTTACGATGTATTGACTATTCTGCGAAGTTCATTCCGCAGGTTTTAATGAATGCATGAAGATGTTCGAATATGGCTCTATCTTTTGTCTTTGCTTCTGCTAGATCATGAATACAAATGTTGTGAAATGTTTAATATTCTGTGATTGGGTCATTTCTGTTCATGCGAATGAGTAGTTTGAATATGTTAATATGAATGTCCATTATGTGTTAAATCTGCGGATGATGAATATGAGAATGCTGAATTGTTATCATAGTGTGAAAGATATAATCTCTAGGTTCTGCGGTTGTAATGTGTGTTTGATGTATGTCCTCAACTCCACTGCAGAAACTTGGTTCCTACAGCCCCCTTATTCATCTCGAGTGAGACGTCACTCGCTCTACGAGTGTTGTTGGAAAGGGTAAAACCTTTCTAGGCTAGTGTGTAAGGGAGTTTGGATTGGTGTTTGTTGATGATAGTGTGAAGTGAACCCCTGTCGATAGACGATGTGTCAACAAATGGTTCCATTGCAGCAGTACTGGGATTTCGCAAAAAAATATCTCATGGATATATGAATAAATGTACTTCTGCAACCAACTACTTACCATCTGTCTAGGGTTTTTTTTTCTCCTTCTACGAATTCCTTTGTCCTTTTGTCAAACCACTCTTGAATCTCTAGTTTCATGGGGTTCCAAAGCATATCCTCTTCTTTTCCTCTTCGGGCCCTTAGCGCACCTAGGGTGCTGCCGTGCAAAAACAAATGAATCATTTCCACAACTTCCTTGGAATTGCTCACTCAACTTATTGCCTTAACAATTTGCAGCATGGATTTTACTAAACTCCTCTTCTTACTTATGGATACTTCCTTTCCCAACTGATCTTCTGTGCCTGTATTTATGCTTGCTCCTCATGTCCTTGACTCTTGTTTCTTGAATCATTTGCAAAATATTCCCCATAACCCGTCAATTCTATCATTGTACTCCTTTGTCGTCTTCTGGTCATGCTAATCTGCAGTAATCATGCTCGGATTTGACTCTCACGTGCTAATCATGCGAAGCATCAACAAGCGACCAATCTGGACATGCTTCCACTCTTTGTCATCATTGTTTTTTTTCTTTTGTTCTCAACTGCTATGCGTCGGATCATGGTGATAGGGTTTCAACCAATTCCCATTTACCAGCTTAGGCAACAATACCCCATCTAAACTTTGTAGCTGCATTGCACCTCCGTTAGTGACAAAATTTATGATGTACGGACATAACCAATGCATTTGTAAGTTATCTAGGTGCTTAGCAAACTTACGGTCATATAACACAACTGTGTCTCCGTGCTGAAAGTGCTTTTGTTTAACATAGAGGTCGTGCCAAGCCTTTTGTCGGTCCTTTTCTACTTTCTGATGAAACCACTCGTACAAAATGAGAGATTAGTGACCAGGAAACCAAAAAAATTTGTCACCACAATTTTTTCAAGGGATAGATGACCAAAATTGAGAAATTTCAAGTGAGCTAACTAAAAATGACCAAGATAAATGACCAATATCGTCACTAGATAAAGACTAAACTAAAAATGACCAATTTGGTCACAGGATAAGAACTAAGCTAAAAATGACCACATAACAATTGGTCATTTATTCGATCATTTTTACTTGTCTCACTCCGACAATGGAAAATTACAATAGGTCTCTGAATCCGTCTGCAGTGTTAAAATTTAGTAAATTGTAACCTTTTAAATCATGGATTCAGAGACACGAGTGATCATCATGTAAATTGTGTCACTCGATGCAGACAATTTGATTTACTTAGTTACTTCCATTGAATTCTTCTTACTTCTACATTTCGTGAAAGAATGTCCTTTGAATCTTTTATAAGTTTAGTACTTACTCATACAAGGATTCCTTAAACAAAAACCCCTTTCATAACCACACAAAACGCTTTAAATATAAAATCCCATAGGGCAGTGTGGTTTCACTTATACCATAATTGAGCATTGCTAAAATTTATTTAGCTAGATAATCGATCTCAATGGTACTTGGAGAAGAGGTAGTCAAAGTAAAGGATAGCCATTTATTAACCCTAATTGGGCTAGTGGAGTAGTGCTTTAAGGTACCAAAGGATGCACCAAGGTATAAGAGATTGGGTCCTAAATTATAGCCAACCATTATTTGACTGTGATATAATATACTTGTTGTAGGTTGTTTACTTAGTTATTTCCACTGAACTCTTCTTACTTCTATACATTTTGTGAGAGAATGTCCCTTGCATTTTTTAAAAGTTTAGTACTTACTCATACAAGGATTCCTTAAACAAAAACCCCTTTCATAAACACACAAAACCCTTTAAATATAAAAACCCACAAGGCAGTATGCTTTCACTTATGTTATAATTGAGCACTCTATAAATTTATTTAGCTATAATCTATTTCAATTGTGTTAACAATTCATCTAGCTATACTTGAGCACTCTTAATAATTGCATTAGGCTTAATAGGATCAAGTGATGTTACTTTCCTTGTTATTTAAAAATATATTTGGTTAATTATTATTTAAGAACTTAACCACAGTTGCAAAAGTATTTTATTAACTCTTATTTTAGAACTTACTCACAATGCATTGATGTTACTGTTAGGGATCAATATGAGTTTGGTATGTGAGTGATTTATGTTGGATTGATGTGGATTTGAAGAAGTACATTGATGTGGTGGGTAAATAAAAAGCACATCTTCAAAACTTCCATTCTAAAAGCACTTCATTAAAATTATATATCTAAATATTCTAAATTCTAAATACTATAAAATCATTTTAAAAAATAATTATACGTCAATTATATGTTTATGTTGAATCATTTATACTTCAATTTTTGAATATCAAACAAAAGAATTAAACTATGTAAACAAAACTTTGAGTCAAACTTCCATTCTAAAATCACTTCATCAAAATTATGATCTAAACATTCTAAACTGTAAATACTATAAAATCAGTTTCAAAAATAATTACACACCAATCATATGTTGAACCATTTATACTTCAATTTTTGAATATCAATCAAAAGAAGTAAAATCGACAAACAAAACTTTGGATTAAACTTGAGAGGGGTTTGTTACTATTTTATTTATGCAATTAATTGCTTGGATTGTACATCTTAGAAGTTAAATTTATTGATTCAATGGGTTATCATGATTTATTTTCTTTAAAGGAAATAATATGTCGCACTCAATGTGTATAGTATTGGTCATTTAATTCAATGTGTTGTGAAGATTTATTCGTGTTCTTAAAGTTGTGATAGTTTCTTGGAGGTATTTAGAATCTATGGAAGATTTAGGGTGGAAAATGCGTGTGCGACCCATTTTTATTCTCAAACTAAAACCATCCTTCAATGCAAATATCTTATGTATTTTAAATTATTTTGATTTCATGAAATTACAAGCTTAAATATGTGATTCATTGTCTAATTATTCAATTCAACCATTTACTCGATGATCATGGAATGAAATTTCTCTAATTGTTCTACCTAGGCCTAAATGTGTGTGTAAGTAATTTTTAAGGGAATGTTTTATTGGGAAATATCCTTAATTATTTTTGGGAATTTATTAATTGTGGCTTGGAATATAGTCTATTAAATATCAATCTAAATAGTTCGTGCATCTCTACAAAAGTGCGATTGTGGTCAATAATTGTTCTCACAGTTATGTAATTTTTTCATCAAATTTGTCCTTCTCTTAGATGAGTTTGTTTTCATTTCATGTTCTAACATGGAAATCTTTTTGAAAGTTTCATCCCTACGATGATGAAACAAATCTCATCTAATGGACTACATGGATTATGATAAGTGTTTTTGGTTGCATCTAATCTAGAGCTATACTTAGATAATATTCATGGTTGTGTGCAAATTGCGCCACTTTTAGATTTGTTGGATGTTTAAGTTTCAATTTTGATTATCATATAGTCTTGGAAAATTTTGATAGTAGGCTGTACCTAGTTTTGATTTAGGTTGTGGTGGTTGTTAAGAAACACTTTTTTTTTAAATCCCAATAATATGCATCATTGTTAAAATTAATATCCACATTGAACATTTTATATATAAATTAAAAAAAATTCATCTAATTATATATACTCTTCATAACTTATAGACCATATACTTCATGCACTGAACCATATTCATTATCACCAAAAGATTCAACCAATCCTTTTCTTAATTCAATTTTTGAAAGTGTAGAGATGCGATGTAGATCAAACATTTTTAACTCAAATGGATATATCTAGACTTATTTTTCCACCAAACCACTTGACAATGTGCTAGAACCATGTTACAAGATGCCTTTTGGATGAACCTAAATTCCTTAATTTTTTTGTGAACCACTATTTACCATGACAACCATGTGTATGGGTAAAAAGGGACCATGTCTCTCCACCAACTGCGAGGTCTTATCGCTTTTATGACTTGTGGCGTTCAAACCAAAGAACATAATGTGGGAACCCGAGAGGTAGGTGGAGTTTTAAATGTTTACTTGAGCACAATACTGAGCTATCATAGTAGTTCATGCCTGTGATACTACGGTGGAAGAAACTATGCTTTGATAATGCTCGGTCAAGTTTCAAATTCGTGAATACTGTGTTGTTTCTCCACCAACTGTGAGGCTGGTTAAACACCCATACAGTCATTATATACGAAACTATGTTGCTGGAAGTGGAATCATTCCTCCGAAATCTTCAGGGTAAGTTCCTAACCAAAATCTGAGGTCTGTTTCTTTTTACAAGGAGAAAATTTCTCAAATACTTACATCATTCTGATGCATTTTGTATTTATTACTTTAACAAGTTCCAGGGTGAGGTCGAGGTTTCAAAGTGGGGGTCTACATAGCCCTGAAAAATGGTAAGTGATACCCTTCCAAGACCTGGGTTTTCTCCTGAGTCGAAAGCCGAAGCTTCAAAGAGTTCCGGGGTCACTCTCGGCAGCCACAAAATGCATGTACGCTCAGGAATGATTTCTTTTGAGTTAGGGTTTCATCCCTTCCTAGTTATTTAGGGTTATACAGTCCCATTCCACCTTTTGGGCAAAATTTTTGTAGATAGATAAATATTTAGGGTATTTTAAACACCTTTGCAAAATGTTCTATCGAGACCCTATTAATATGATGAATGCAAAATTTTAGTATACATATGTGTATTTTAAAGAATGTAACCATGCCATTCTCATAGTTTTGGTTTCGTTTGAATCCATGAGGAGTTTTCCTTTTAGCTTATTTTTTTTACTGATGGATGAAAATTATTTACAACCCTGCCTGATCTCAGAGCTATTAGCTTCAGGAAACATTATCTTGAAATTACTGTTGTCCTTCATTTACTTGTTGATTCATACCAATTTGCCAACACAACCTGTGTTTTAATTCAGTATTTAATTGAGCATTTTTTAAACTCCGGGTGGAGATCTTACTACTATTTAATTTGGCTTATCTACAACATGTGTATGGTTCGAAAACTCAATTTCAACTTCTTAGCAATTGTTTGAACAGAATGGTTAATAAGGGTCATGAATGTTTCCAAGGATAGAAGTCTTATTATTGTTATTATTTTATACTTGCATCTTAGCATACTCATCTATATCTCTTACGATACATATAGTATTTTTATTGGTTCAAACTAAAATGATCCTGTACAAGGAACAGAGCTAAACGTTGTTAGAAAACCTGGATCCAATTCTGAATAAAATGGTGATATATGAACTAAAAATGTCTCGGTTAACCTTATATATAATTCTTATTTAGGCCAGAGAATATCCGAGCTGGATTTCCTGACAAGAAACCTTATTTATTTATTTTTACTTTTTTATTTCACTTCAGAAATAAGATTTATCTCTGAATAATAGTGAAGTCTGAGATGTATTTCTTTTTCCTGGAAAAAACTTAATTTCAATCTATTTAGAACATAGTCGATCTCTGCTAGAGATATTAGCATTAAGACTATAGAGGAAAAAGTCTAATAATCGGGATGCCAATTTCCATTTTTTCAAAAACGAATGCACATATTCAGATGGAGTAGGTATCTCAAGTGGTGTCAGGGTTTGTTCTGGGTGGAAAAGAAAAATAGATCTAGCTTCAAGTTTTACTGAAAACAAATAAAATTTACAGATCTGACTTCCCTTTTGCTGAGATGTGGAAGTGTCCCATTTATACTACCATTTTAACTTTCCACAATAAAAATGATCCGGTGGCTTGATATAATTAAATTGGTACCATAACATAACTCGTATATCTTCTACAAGTATAACAACCTTTCATATTTATATTGGTATCTCTGTATATTTAGATATGATGCTCTATCCTGATTTACCAAGTTTATCTAGTAAATTTTCCTCTATTATTTTTTAGGAGGATTCTATTTCAATCAAATCCCGAAATAAAAGAATCTTATTGTTTTACCAAATCCTTTCAAACTATAGATAACATTAAGGTTTACAATATAAATCATGAAAACTATTCTATATAAATAATTTAACAATATACAGAACACAGAAATTGAAATTTATCGAACAAAACATGGCATTTATTCTACCTTTCAAATAACTTAACATAATCCACGGTGCAATGTCTAACAATCATCAAACGAGAAATATTTGTAATTATTCTACCATTTCAATAACTAATCTACCGTACAATATCTCATCCAATTGAACAACATTTAGAACCAGTTACAGTCAAAATTCCGCATCATAAAGATAAACAGTAGGTCTCAAAGCGAATCATAAAGATAAACATTAACATCTCATTTTTCTCAGAGCTTCAGCCTCTTGATCCTCAAGTACTCTTAATTCCCAAACCATACCCACAGCATAAAATATATAGCATGAGCAGAATAAGATATATATTGATACATAGTTACATACACAAAAACTAGTAGTAGCAGAGGCTTCTTATAGTTATTAGTAAGAGTAATCTATACTATTCATATACAAAGCATAGTAATAGATCACATCCGCAGCAGCAAGCAAATGATTTCAGTATCAGAAATAATTCCACAAATATATATCAAGACCTAATTGGAATATATATGTGAGCAACAAGCATCACCTTGGAGAATATTAGATACCCATGGTGCACTGTACAGAAAACAACTATAACTAGGACAAAAACCACCCTAAAAAACCGTGAGGATTCATATGAAGGTTAATTGAGAGGATTTAGAGAAACAAAGGATGAGGAGGATGGACCATAAAAAATATCAATATCTACAACAACTCAACTGTACTGGCAATGGAATCACTGCCCTCGTCGCAGCAATAGTCTCTATTAGACACAATAACTGTTACAGTAGCTGGAACGCCTAGGGGCCAATGGGTTGATTGATTGGATATCTAATTAGTGTTCTGTGTATGATCTGTAAGTTAAACAAAAGGTAGAATCCATACACACTTCAGTCTTCTACCATATACAAGTAGAGTGTTCATTCGGCAACTAGATAGGGTCGATTGACTTCCTACTCTTTGTCAATATCTCAGTGGATTTGAGAACTAGATGGGAAAGAAAGAGTGATTTTGGAAGAATGCAAGCTTAGCCAATTAAAACTTGAGCAATTATCTTGTGATGCTTGTTTTCCATGGAGTCAAGACACCACCTTAGTAATATCTTGCTCTTAAAGCAACGGTCACATTATTGTGCCATGGAGTTTACCAATGGGTTTTTCAATTTTCTTGATTCCTTTCTGAATTTTGGGATTTTTGATATTTGATCTTTTTGGTTTGGGATTCATATTTGTGTAAGACATTTCATGTTAACCAATCTCAGCTAGAAAACTCTAGAGCTTTAAAGGTAGTTGGATCAGTGTTTTTGATTTGCATTGAGAAATATGTTCAACCAAGAGGACAGTAGTTCTAATGTGAATTAGTCTCTATAGGATATAAGTGTATTTATATTTTAAAAGTTTTACAGTCTGATAGTGTTATCATCGTTTTTTAGTGATGAATATTTTCTTGATGGAATTTGCCTATTTAGGAAAATAGGAATTTTCCCATATTCAGAGACTTTTGACAACCATTATACATGACTGGACTCAATATTAAATCTCATGGATATCCTTTGGGATCTGGAGACCTTCTTTCTAGAATTGTCACATGTGTCAATCATATCCCCTTCGAAACTTGCCTGACCAATGAGAGCTTTCTACATTTTACAATTCATGGAGAATTTGAGATTAATCTTAAACTCTTGCATGTGAGTATCTTAAAAACAATGTCCCAAACATTTTATGGTAATCGAAACATTCAAAACTTTTCAAGCCTACTTGTAGGAAGATAAAGCAACAGTCTAAAGATGCTAATATGGTCTATTCATTTTTCCTTCAGAGAATATCATTTTTTGTGCAACAAGTGTTGTGATTGAATAGAGCATTGATTATGAAATAAGTTATTATCCTTCTTGTGTATAGATTTCTGCATATCTTACCAGTAGGTTTATATAGAACCACTGTCTACGTAGGTTAAGCTTAGCCTACATGCTTATGATATTTTCATCAATTCACTCTCCTTTAAGTTGAACCCATAAAAATTTATAATAAAGCTTGCATAAACTTATCATGGAGAATACATGTCATGCCTAAAGGAAGGCCCCTTCTTTCCATGATTTTCTCCTCTTCTGTACATAAAATAATATGAATTTAGTAACCAATCTATAAGCCAATCGAGACTATAGATTATCCTACAAAACTGTTTAGTTTGAAGATGTGCCAAGATAGAAGCTATCTCACAGAGGCTCCAAAGGACCAATATACGTTGAACCTAAATCAATATCTTAGTAGCGTCTCTCTTTTACTATTTCTTCTCCACCCACCACCACTGCAATCTCCTCAGAACATAGCCACAGTATACAGTTAATGCATACTGAAATTTACATTAATCTACTATTGCAAGAATCTGCCTCTTTTACAAGTTTAAGCAGACTTCATTGTAAGCCATAAGAATGTACAATAATCCATCTTACCAACAGAATATTAATTTGGCCATAAGGTCCATTTTTCCTTTCTGATATATATCTACTGCAAGGGAAAGATATTGCACTACTAATGAGCAATTCTCAAGTCCATGCAACAAATTCATGGCCTCAAGGCCAGTACTCCCACCATGGCAGAGTACTTGCAGCACCTTGGTCTTCTTCATTGGCAAAGTGATTGCAAGCATCTTATAGAAGATATCCTTCATCTATTCTAAAAAGTTGTTGATATGCTTTTGAAGGAACCCCCATGCCACAGAGTGCCTCATCCAGATGCATAAGACCTTGGTCATTGATACTATCCATAGCAACTATGTTATTAGTACCAGATGGGTATTTCATAGATGAAGAAGCCTGTGCAATCTGACTAAGGATTTGATGTGGGGGGTTTCTTGTATTCATTCCATATATTGGCACTACAATCACTGCGTGGGCTAAAATATCCCTCTTTCTCATTCAATAACATTAACCTGAATGGCTTAAAATCCATCTTCTCTAAACCCATATCCTTCTCCTTGAAGAGCAGTGTAGAATCACTGAAAGGCTCAACGTCAATATCATTCTCCTCGCCCACAACATCTGTTGCAATTTTATTGCTATTTTAAATGGTGCTTGCTATATTCGTTGGTGTACCCATGTCACTATCGTTGTCCTCTTTGCAGCAATCAGCTTCTTCCATCTTTTATTTCAAACCCACCAGCTGCAACATGACAACATCAGAAACTGCAAAAGAAATAATATATTTTGCTTCACATTTAGTTTTTTTTCTTGTAACTTTGAAAAGGAAAAGAAAAGTTCTCATTTTTGCAACTTTGCTATAACTGAAACTATATTTTTCTTTCCTTTATGCTCACCCTCCAAATAAAATTCCAAAGCTTCTCTTCAAAATGCAGAGGAGACAGAAAAATATCAAGTACAGGGGATTCTACCAGCAACCATGGGTTTGGTCACTTGGCAATTTACAGGATTAAATTTTATTTTCAATTGATGAAGCTTAGGACTTCAATCATAACTCTTTGCTTATTGACATCTAAAATATCACAATGGTTTGAAAGGTCTACGTTAGACAATTAGGAATTGTTTATCATGATAATTCAACAATTTATGAGTTTGTACAATAGTATAGGGCAAGAATGGAACTCGTGACTCATGGATGATTTGAACAGATTACCTTAGACTCCATTGCGGTGACGACTTTGCAGTTCTCAAAGAAACCCCCCACAAAAAATAAATAAATAAAATAAAAAAATTCATAAGGTTCTTTCTATTTCTAAAACCCAAATGTAAACCTTACTTTTCAGCCAAATGTTTTCATGCTAGCAAGCATCAGATATCTGTACTCTTTTGTATAATTGATCAATCATTTTCTTTCCTTATGCAGTGCCAGTTTTTCCTCGTGAGTCTTATCTATTTGTTCCAAGTTTTTTCCATACACATACAACTATGTGCAAGTAATTTTGAAGAAATTTGTCACGGTCTATTCAAAACATGTTTGTAACACCTCCATTGCCTGAGTGGCAAGGAGCACTAAACTTACCCTACTAGCAAGTTCAACCTTATGCGAGTTGTAGCAAGTGTACAGGCTACTTGTGTAACTAGAGGTTTCTCCCATGATAAATTTCACTGGTATTGGCATGTATTTGATAAAAAAGGACTTTAAATGATAATCATAATATAAAATTGAACTTATTTTTTTGATAAACAGAATCTACATCTGGTTGATTTACACTTTTTCTTGTTTTCAACATTTGATTTCTTTATCAGACTAGTTGTGCTTGCTTTGATGAAGTTGATAGATGATATTTTATCTCTTTTATTGTTCATCTGGATTTATGAATGCTGATATTTTCAAATATCTGATTCACTTGCTGTACTTCTTTTACATAGTTTCTGCAGAAGATAGAAAAAATTATAGTATGCTAGGTGGATTTCTCAGGTTATCATTGCATCTGGGGAGACTGGCTGTGGGAAAAAAACACAACTTCCTCAATACATATTAGAGTCTGAAATAGTATCTGGATGGGGGAAATGTGCAATATTATTTGCACTCAACCTAGTTGTATATCTACTATGGCAGTTGCAGAAAGGGTTGCTGTAGAAAAAGGGGAACAATTGGGTGAATCAGTGAGTTTATGTTGTTTGAACAACTCTTTTGCCATGTTTTTATGTTGTCAAAATGTCAAACACTGTTCTTGGATGCTTCTATATTTATCTCTTTGATAAGTTTGGTTGATTTATTCCATCATGCGCTATTTTTTACTATATCAACAAACATGTTAGGTTGGTTACAAAGTTCGCTTAGAGGGCATGAGAGGGAAAAACACACGCTTGCTTTTCTGTACAACTAGTATTTTTCTTAGAATATTGCTAGTGGATAGGGAATTAAAAGGTGTAACCCATGTAATTGTGGATGAAATTCATGAGCGTGGTATTAATGAAGGTAACGATGTTTTCAGTACTATAACTTATTTGTACATTGTTATAAATTGATATTGCTAGAAATGCATTGAAAGCATGTGTGTGGATATTGATTTGGATTGCAGATTTTCTTCTGATTGTTTTGAAAGATATTCTTCCTCGGCACCCAGACCTCAAGTTAATTCTTATGAGTGTAACCCTGAATGTAGAGCTATTTTCATCTTTCTTTGGTGGAGCACCTAAAATTCATATACCTGTAAGTCTTAAATACTTTGCAATTTAGGCCCTCATGTGGTAAAAACAACAAAATCTCTCAATGAAAATATAAAATCAATCAAGCTTGATCTATGCCAGGAAAGTGAACTGTTGTTGCATGTGCACAGAATAATCCTTATTTCTTTGTGACAATTTTATTATACTTTTCTATTTATGCAAGTATTGGCTGGTTATGAGGTAGTTGACTAGATTTGCAGATATTCTTGTGTCTTTGTCGTCATATTTTACATCTATGAAATTAATTGTTTTATGTAGGAGTTTGAAGAGAGTGCATCTTATTATAGGCACCTTGGACGAATAGTTTAAATCAGAGCATTAATGTACATGCATAAAAAAATGATTTCTTGGACCTCAAGTAAACTATAGCATATAAGAAAATATGTTTTCAAACGAAAAATAATATCAAGACTCGATTCAGAGGATCAAAAATTCTAGACATTTGGAGAAAATTTACCAGCAAAGGCGCAAAGCTAGTTTTGCTTGATCTAGGGTGGGAAAATTTCCCAAGCAGCAATGAAGCAAATATATGAAAAAACTGCTTGAAAGATCTCTACAATTTCTTTTTTTTTAATATCAAAATGAAAACAGTTTATTTTTTTATTAGAAAGTTGCTACAACCTTGCTGGTCAGCATAATAATGTAAAAAGAGTAGGACTGTCCCACAGTCTATGATTCAAAGGTTTCCCAAAAACTTGCAAATTGATTACAAAAAAGCATTGCTATCCTTCAGAGAGGATGTCCAAAAGTTTTTATTAGTATAAACTATAAAGCGTGGAAGGGTCACCTAAAAACATACCTATTTTGCTAAACATTATTTGACGTGAGATGAGTGAAAAACATGGTAGCTGTGAGCTTCCTCTTGTTCCACAAATGAAGGCTGAGAATCTTGATTCATATAAACCATGTCATATCTTCTGGGAGCTGATGAATAGTCTCCTCTTCTTTAAAATACCCAAGAACTCAACCCATTGACATTCTGTAATTGGAGGCATTGGACTGTGAGCCCCTAGCAAGATTTGAAACCAGATGATGAAGCATATTGCACTTAGCCTTTAAGGCTTCAATTTATCTCTTCTACTGTAGTAGGGTCTCCGTTAAAACCACATAATCATTATTGTGAATTTTCTGTTGAGCATGAATTTTTCCTGTAATGAGGAAAATGTAGGTCTTGTTATCTGTTATAAGGTCCTCTTGCCTTCATAAGACATTATGGATGTCAAGGATTTCACAAAATGGGCAATGCCCTTGGTGGGGATGACTTTCCATGCTATCCATTCTCAAGAGAAACAAAAAAAATGACTCCCAATTTCCTTCTTTAGCACCTTCAGCCTCCACCAAGACCCAATTGAAACTCCACACTAACCCAATATCAAAGAGCACAAAGGAATAGTCTAAAGCTGTAGATTACACATATAATCACTATAAGTCACCTCCACAATTGACAATGCTAAGAAGGGTCGATTCCTAATTTCCATAAGATCAAGTGTAGGTACCTTCAATTTGGAGGACTGAAGGGATGTGCTGAGAAGGAAGGAGCCACCAATTGCATCCAAATCCCAATTGAAAGTGGCTCCTCTTAGACCAGGGCTCCAAGCAAAACCAGCAGTGGATTGTGAACCCCAAGCAAAATTTAAAACCAGAGGTTGAAGCATATTGCACTCAACCTCTAATGCCTGAATTTGCCTTTTCTTCTGGGAGTCCTCGTCAATTATGATTTTGGTATATCCCTCTCTATGAGCTATGAGAAGTCCCCTTATAAACCCTTCCATCTCAGCTACGTTATTAGTGTTCTTTCCAATATCATTTTTTATTCATTGTATAGGTTTTTGTTAAATATCAATATATTTGGAGAATATAATAATTCATTTTTGTTTTGTTTTTTCTTTTCCTTTCCTCGAAACATATCTATTTTTATTAGATCAGTTGAATCTACACTAAAAAATGTTTGACACACATGATATACATTGTGGTCAAGAGGGCCAAGCTAATCTACATTTGAATATGACATAGGTCGTCGTTGCAGTCTAACAAATGCAGATGCCCAAGATCAGGAGAAGACACTTGTGATTCTTGAGTTGGTACCACTCGGAGAAACATTTGACAATACAACTCCATTCTTGATTTTTGAGAGATTTTGGCAAAAGAAGGTTATCATTAACATGACCATTTTTTGTGACTATTGGGTAATCTTTGTTGCTTACCTAGTTATGTGATCCTTTTCTAGAATTTGGCAAGATGGTATTAACTGTTGGAAATTTTAGTCTCATATCAATCCATAAGGAATTCTATTTAAGGGTGCTAGCTCAATGGTAGAGCACCTGCCTTATAGGCAGTAGGTTGGTGGTTCGATTCCTCTGTGCCCTATTTATATTCGGAAACCACTAAAAAGAGATAAATGACTAAAAAATGACCAAAATTTTCATATAAATGACCACTAGTACAACATGAGAGATAAGTGTCCAATAAAATGACAAAAATAGGCATATAAATGACCACTTTTGAGTTGGCGATCGTTGGTAGCAAATTAGCGGTCATTTATCACATGACAAAAAATGTGGTCATTAATTGTGACAATTAATGACCAAATATATTACCAAATTAATGACCAAATATACGACTGAATATATGACCACATGATAAGCTATAAATGACCAAGCTAAATATGACCACATTTTTGGTCGTGTGATATATGACCGCTAATTTTCTACCAGTGGTCACCAACTCAAAAGTGGTCATTTATATGCAGATTTTGGTCATTTTTTTGGTCACTTATCTCTCATTTTGTACTAGTGAACCCTGTGATGAGTCGATCCTCGTCGAGTTTTACCAACTGTACCAACTGTTCCTCCAATGCTCTGTCATCGCTCATTCCTATTGCTATTGGGATGTGCAAACTTGGTACAATATACTCCATCAACATGATTGCTTCATGTCCGTAAACGAGCTTGAACGGGGTATGGCTAGTCAGTCATTTACATGCCATATGATACACCCAAAGTATCGTGGGAATCTTCAAGTCCCAATCATCTCGATATGCGTTGCACACCTTAGTGAGTGCATGCTCCAATATCTTATTGAATGCCTCAATTGTCCCATTCGCTTGAGGGTGATAGGGGGTACTCTTCTTGTGTTGAATTTCAAATTCCTTTGTCATTGTTGCGATCGTCTAATTAATAAAAATGAGTCCCTTGGTCACTCATAAGTATTTTTTGGCACCCAAACCTGGTGACCACATTGTCAAAAAGGAACCGTGCCACAGTCGTAGTTGAGCAATCTCTCGCTGGTGCAGCTTCCACCCATCGCGTCAAATAGACTGTTGTAGTGATTATGTAGCATGAACTTGTTCTTTTTACTGGAGGGTTGATGGGTCCCACGAAGTCAAATTCCCGCTTGTCAAAATCCTACAGTGTCAATTGGGGTACCAACGACATTTAATACCTTCATGATGGCTTCCCTGTCCGTTAACATACGTTGCAGCTCTTGGCGTAGCCCACACCATCACCATGCATCATCAGACACCATAATCATGCTTGAAGGATCTTGCTAGCAGTTGCACGTCCTCCATAGTGTCCTCCAACGATCCCATCATGAGCCTCCACTAGAATCCTTTCCTATTCATGCAGAAGGACATATTGTCGAAGTATTTCATATGGCCCCATATTATACAACTTCCCTGCAATCAATTGAAAAATTGCATCTCTGACGACTAGTTGCTTCTTCTGGTTGATAGTGACACCTTCTGGTGCCTCCCCTGTCACTAAAAGCTGAATGATTTGTTCGTAATGGTCATCAACCTGTCTAACCCTGAACAACTGAGCATCTGACAAAATCCTTCATCAATGCTCCTTAGCTCTTCCCCTTACTCGATCCGTGACAAATGGTATGGTCCTGCATTCAGTCGTCCTGGATTTACAATTATCTCAAAATCAAATTCCTAGAAGAGTAGCAGCCATCGACAGATATTCCCCCCCAACACATGCTTGTTCACCAGGTATTTCAGTGTTGAATGATCGGTGAATGTTTTGAAATGCCCCCCTAAGAGATAGTGTCAAAATTTTTGTAAGGCGTATACCATTGCAAACCCTTCCCATTCTATGGTCATATAATTTTTCTCCGCAGTAGACAACTTCCTACTTATTAAGGCTATCGGGTGGTTGATGTCGCCTGTTCCTGGTTGGGCCAAGATGAATCCTAATGCAACTGATGATGCATCGACGTGAATGTGGAATTCCTTCGTCCAATTTGGAAATGCCAATATAGGTGCAGAGACCATATTTTCTTTTAATATGTCCATACTCTTTTGGCACTCTTCATTCCATTCAAAATTGGCGTTTTTGTTCAAAAAATTCTCCATTGGTGCCATGATTGTTTCATATCCTCTGATAAACTTCTTGTAGTATCCTGTGTGTCCCAATGTTTCTCACAACTGGTTGATTTTTGTCGGTAGTGGTAGGTCAACAATAATTGCAATCTCCTCTAGATCTACCAGCATTCCTTCCCTATAAACAATGTGCCCTAGCAAAATCCCGAATGGAGCACAGAAGATGCACTTTTTCAAGTTTAATGAAATCTGGTGTTATCGACATCATTCGAGCATTAGCCTCAGGTTTGCGACACGATCTTTGAACAAGCCATACACTGTCCAATCATCCATATAGATGGCAAGAAATTTATGAATGTAGTCTTTGAAAGCCGAAACTACTAATCTTGAAAAAATTGTTGGAGCATTCTTTAGTCCAAATGGCATCACTGTATACTGAAAGCAACCCCATTATGTGACGAATGTAGTCTTATGTTTACTTTCTTGATCTTCAGTGGTTGCTGGAACTTGTCGGAAGGTATTTCTAGTGCCTCGACATTGCGAATTCATTTTGACTCTGATACCCTGAAGAGGAAAAGAAGAGGATATGCTGTGGCACCTGATAAAATCAAATATTCAAGAGTGGTTTGACAAAACGACAGAGGAATTCGCAGAAGGAGAAAAGAAAAACCCTAGATAGATGGTAAGCAGTTGGTTGCAGAAGTACATTTATTCATATATCCATGAGATATTTTTCTGTGAATTCCCACGACTATTGCATGAGTGGTTAACGCAGCTAACATTTCAAAAGATCCATTTCC
The DNA here is from genome assembly GCA_027924585.1 of Larix kaempferi. Lineage (NCBI taxonomy): Eukaryota > Viridiplantae > Streptophyta > Pinopsida > Pinales > Pinaceae > Larix > Larix kaempferi. The sequence continues at coordinate 3,648,253 of BSBM01000131.1, forward strand.
GAAAGACTGAGCCTAACCATTGGACTCCAGAACTAATTCGACAGCTAAAATGTCTCGACAACAAAGTATCAAGGGCTATCGATTTCTGGGTGGATAGTATCCTAGAGGGATATATTACCAAGTTTGCAGTAGACACAGTCAAATCATACAACAACGCGGAAAGGAATTTCTTCAAGGGACTGAGGGGAAGTTTCTTACTATTGCTAAAACTATGGATTAAAATGCTCGTCTGCAAAAAGGGAATATTGAGGATGACTTTCGATGAGTAGAAAGATCAATGTGCGGAGGTTGTGGGTATCACATGAATGCGGATCTGATAGAAATATGTGGGGTAGATGGACATGAGCGACGAAAAGCTTCTAAGGGAAGCTGACGAAGAGTGTGGTACCTTGAGGAGTGGGGTGGTATTCCGGTGTCCTGAGAAGAAGAGGAGGACTAAGAGAGAGTCTCCTGAGAGGACCGGAACGGAAGACTGCAAAACAAAACCATAAGGGAGGAAGAAACCTTATTACAACGAATACGGGGACCAGGCTACCCCAAAAGCATAAGAGGGATAGATCGTAGGTTACAACATGCCTCCAACCCCGCACTACCCAAAATTTCACAGGAAGAAACACAAGCCATTCACAAAGTTTCCCTACGTGCAGTTGTAGAAGTAGTGGATCAGTAAACAATACCAGTAAGAATGTTAGAATGGCAGATGACACAAAAATGACCACTTTCTAGGGGAACGGGATTGAGGATCTTGAGCAGTATTGGTTTCTATGCGAAGTAGTCTAGACTATGAAGTGGGTCCAGGATGAATATATATAAAAGGGACAGCTAGATACGACCCTTAGGGGCCGTGCACTAGATTGGTTTATGAATTTTACAAGGGTTCCATCAGGAACGCCAGCTAAGTCGTTGGCACAGATCAAAGCAAGAATGGTCGATGAATTTAGAAAGCCAAAATCGGAGTCGAGATATGTCATTGAGATCAAAGAAATCAAGCAATACCCAAATGAGCCGGTATGGGAATTTGATGAACGGTACAAAACACTTGATAGCGAAGGTAAATTTTGGGATAAATGATATGCAGCATAAGGAGTGGTTTATCGTAGGACTAGTACCGCACATTGGTGGACTACTAATGCAACAAAAGGGAGACCCAAGCCGAAGCATTGGAGATTGCAATGAATCTGGAGGATTCACCAATAGGCGAAATGGGTTTGGGCATGGATCGAATACAGGCGCAGCTAGAAAACTTAAAGATCCAACTGCAAGAAATGAAGAAAGTAAAGGAGGCTCGCAAAGATGTCTGGTGCACTAGGTGTAGGATAGAGGGACACCACAAGGATCATTTCCCAGACTTCCAAGAATATTTGCAATCCAGTGCACCAAATCCCCACAGTCAAGGAGGGTTTCCTAAGTCCTTGGTGTCATGTCTTCCAGACAAGAGGCCATCGACTTGAAGAGTGTGTGTATCTACAAAATATACTGTCGAAACCAGAGAACTTGTATTGCAAGTTCTATAAATCAGTTGGCCATGATGAGAAAAACTGCAGAGCTTATGTCCTACTCCAGGAGAGGATTGTGGCTACATACTTCCTGATGGGAGAAGAACAACCACTAGGTCAGCAACAACAACAATATAATCAGCCCTTGGCTGAGTATAATCACCAACCGCAGTAGTGCGATCAAGGACAATATGGGAAACCGCAGTATGGTTGGCCATAGTATCCGGCACCGTAGTATCCACCACAGCAATATGGGAAACCAGCATACCGACAGCTGCAGTATGGGAAACCGCAACACCCACCATATGGCCCACCGCATGGAGGTGTTAGAGGAGGATTCCACATAGGTCTAGGTGCTGGCACAGGACGAGTACGAGCTGTTGGACGAGGACGAGGACCGATTATATGTTACAATTGTGGGAAACAAGGAAATTACAAGAAGGATTTCTTGAATCCAGCACCACAGTGCACCTATTGCAACGTTGTGGATCATGGCATTGAAGATTGTCTGCAGCTCATCGCAAAATGGTAGACCAAGAATCTACCACCACCTCCATAGAACCGGAATCAGAATATGCCACTAGCTGTACATATGATATCAACAGAGGCTCGAAGAGACCATGCGACTGTTGGAGTAGTGACACGAAAAGGAGCTGGGACAGGAGCTGACAGGTCACATGCTACTATCCGACCAACAACATGGAAACATGTCACCTTTGACGTGGAGGTCGAAAGGGATGTTTTCTTGAAAGAATAGGAGGCAATGAGACAAGAGAGGTAGTTACCTCTTCAGGAATAAATTATCTATGATATGCCACCAAAGTTCGACACGACGAAGTCACGGAGGAAGGCCAACACCTTAAAATCCTTCTTGGAGAGTTTCCTGGAGTTGGAAAAGGATCAACATGCGCTAGAAGAGATATCCAATCTGTTGCATCGACGGGAGGGTGCACGCCAAGAGAAAAAGGTCAATCACATACACAAGAGGAAGACGGGGAGAGAGATGCAAATGTCGGCACAAATTTGAGCATTTGATGTCGACTCAATCATTTTGGACCTAGGATCGGACGTCAACATTCTGACCAAATAGACATGGGAAACATTGGGGAAACCACAGTTGTCCTAGTCACCAGTACAACTTCGATTAGCAAATAAAAGTAAGGTTACTCCACTTGGTCGGGTGTACCAGCTTCCAGTTGAGATCTAGGGCCTCAAGACTTACGTAGATTTTGATGTAATCAAAATTGTGGACAATACCAGCCCCTATACAGTGCTATTAGGGATAGACTGGGCGATGGATAATCTAGGTATTATCAACTTTAAGAAGAGGACTATGTCATTTGAGAATCGTGACATGAGGGTCGTTGCACCTCTTGATCCTACGGAAGGGAAACGATATGTTGAACCAGAAAAAGATGAATTGATGGAGGGATGGGATAGTGTATACAATATATCTCAGGATTACATTAATCCTACTGCGGACAGGGAATTGGGATGGCATAGTGTCAGTTTGGCATCATCGAATTCGGATGAGGCACTCGAGAATTGGCAGAACCAACTACACGAAGTGTCGTTCAAGAGGTGTGGCCAGATCACATAGTCACTATGATGGGTAGCCGTAGAGGAGTGCGTGCTACCAACATATGAGGGATTTCCCAATTTGAGCACCTTTCCCACTGAATTCGAGGAAAAGGTGGTGGAATCACAATATCTATTGTCCTTGGAGGAAGCCTTGAAGGCTACTCCCACGCGCTGATGGGCAGCGCACAAGTCTAATATCACAAACTGGCCACTATGTCGACACCTCATGGAGGTTAGGTTCGACAACGTGTCCGGATACGTTGGAAGGAAATATGACGGGAAAGGAGATCCGAAGGAACATCTGAATGCATGTCAACACCAATGAGGCTCACGAGAGAAGAAGGAGTGGGTACATGCATTTATTCACACATTGGATGAAGTACCGCGGAGTTGGTATGTCACAGCAAAAATTCTACGCGAGACGACCTCTTGGGAACAGATCACCATTGGATTCATCCAATTGTTTTGTTTCTCATATGAAAACCCCTTCATCCATAGTGTGCTACAGGTGATCTGCAAGAAGATATTTGAAGCAGTACCGACATAGCAACCATTAGAACTTCGGTGGAATGCAACACCAGAAATGATGATGGAGTGCTATAACATCACAGGAGATTCGGATGACGAGGATGATCCGAGGACTACATATGTACCAGATTCAAAAGGAAGTCACAGTGTCGAGGCACCAGAAATACCTTTCGACAAGTTGGAGCAACTGTTGAAGATCAAGAAAGTAAACATTAGGTCGGAATAGAACCCAAAGTTTACAAGCATTGGGGATTATTGGGATGATTCAACCATTGCGAAGATGACTAATCTGTTACATGAGTTTCAGGGTTTATTCTCAATTAAGTTCTCGGAGATGAAATGAATTTTTAGGGACTTAGGGGAAATGAAGATCCCCCTTAAACCCGATGCGAAGCCAGTCAAGCAGTAGCCCTACCGGTTGAATCCAAGGTACAAAGAATGGGTGAAAGCTGAGATCAAAAGAATGTTGGAAGCAGGCATTATAGAACCAGTGGAAGAATGAGAGTGGATCAGCTCGATGGTGGTCCAGGATAAGAAAACCGGTGAAGTTAGGATCTATTTTGAGTTACGGAAGCTGAATCACACCTTCGTACATGATCCATTCCCAACACCCTTCACGGACGAGGTGCTTGAAGGAGTAGGAGGATAGGAAATATACTCATTTATGGATGGGTCTTCGGGCTACCACCAGATCAACATCATGAAGGAAGATCGGAATAAGACTACATTTGTCATAGAGTGGGGTTGCTTTTAGTATACAGTGATGCAATTTGCACTAAAGAATGCTCCAACAATTGTTTCAAGATTAGTATTTTCGGTGTTCAAAGACTATATTGAATAATTTCTTGCCATCTATATGAACGATTGGACAGTGTATGGGTTGGTCAAATATCACGTCGCAAACCTGAGGCTAATGCTGGAACGATGTTGACAGCACTAGATTTCATTGAACTTGAAAAAGTGCATCTTCTGTGCTCCATTCGGGATTTTGTTGGGGTACATTGTCTGCAGGGAAGGAATGCTGGTAGACCCGGTGAAGATTGCAATTATTGTCGACCTCCCACCACCTACAACAGTCAAGCAGTTGAGAGCGACATTTGGACACAAGGGCTACTACATGAAGTTTATCAGAGGATATGTAGTAATCACAGCACCAATGAAGAAGTTGTTGACGAAAGACGCCAAGTTTGAATGGAATGAAGAGTGCCAGAAGAGTCTGGACATGTTAAACGAAAAGATGGTCTCCACACCTATACTGGTATTTCCAGATTGGAAAAAGGAATTCCACATTCACGTCGATGCATCATCAGTTGCATTAGGAGTCAACTTGTCCCAACCGAGAACAGGAGACATCGACCACCCGATAGCCTTTGCAATTAGGAAGACATCTACTGCAGAGAAGAATTATATGACTACATATGAGAAGGTAGGCGATGGTCTACTCCCTACATAAATTATGACACTGTCTCTTAGGGGGACATTTCAAAATGTTCATTGATCATTCATCACTTAAATACCTGGTGAACAAGCCTATGTTGGGGGGGAATATCTGTCGATGGTTTCTACTCTTCCAGGAATTTGATTTTGAGATAATTGTAAAGCTAGGATGACTGAATGCAGGACCAGACCATTTGTCACGGATCGAGTTAGGGGAAGAGCCAAGGAGCATTGACAAAGGATTGTCGAATGCTCATTTGTTCAGGGTCGGAATGGTTGATGACCATTATGAACAAATCATTCAGTTTTTAGCAACAGGGGAGGCATCAGAAGGTCTCACTATCAACCAGAAGAAGTAGCTAGTCGTCAAAGCTGCAGATTTTCAATTGATTGCAGGGCAGTTGTATAAGATGGGGTCAGATGATATACTCCGACAATACGTCCTTCCGCATGAACAGGAAAGGATTCTAGCGGAGGCTCATGATGGGATCATTGGAGGACATGCAAATAGTAGGAATATCGTTCGAGTAGGATTATGGTGGCTGACGATGCATGGAGGTGTTGCGGACTACGCCAAGAGCTACGACACATGTCAACAGATAGGGAAGCCATCACGAAGGAATGAAATATAGTTAGTACCCTAATTAACACTCCAGTATTTTGACAAGTGGGCAGTTGAATTCGTGGGACCCATCAACCCCCCAGGAGAAATAACGTGGTCGCGCTACATAATCACTGCGATAGACTATTTGACGCGATGGGCAGAAGCTGCATCAGTGAGAGATTGCTCAGCTACGACTGCGGCATGGTTCCTTTTTTAAAATGTGGCCACCAAGTTTGGGTGCCCAAAAATACTGATGAGTGACCAAGGGACTCGTTTTGTTAACCATACGATCGTAGCAATGACAAAGGAATTTCAAATTCAGCACAAGAAGAGTACCCCCTATCACCCTCAAGCGAATGGGATAGTTGAGGCGTTCAATAAGATATTGGAGCATGCACTCACTAAGGTGTGCAATGCAAATCGAGATGATTGGGAGTTGAAGATTCCCATGATACTTTGGGCATATCGCACGACATGTAAATGACTGAATGGACAAACCCTGTTCAAGCTCGTTTACGGACAGGAAGCATTCGTGCCGATGGAGTATATTGTACCAAGTTTGCGCATCGTAGCAGCCACAGGAATGAGCGATGACGAGGAATTGGAGGAACGGTTTGAATAGTTAATACAACTCGATGAGGATCGGTTCATCGTAGGGTTTCATCAGAAAGTAGAAAAGGAGCGACAGAAGGCTTGGCATGACCACCATGTTAAACAAAAGCACTTTCAGCGTGGAGAAAAAGTTATGTTATATGACAGTAAGTTTGCTAAGCACCCGGGTAAGTTACAAATGCATTGGTTAGGTCCGTACATCATAAATTTTGTCACTGGCGGAGATGCAATGCAGCTACAAAGTTTAGATGGGGTATTCATGTCTAAGATGTGTTAATTTTTTAGCATTAATTCAATATAGTCTAGGATCTTTACTGAGAGAATAACATGTACAGTATATCAATGCATATCAATCATAGAAAGCATATCAATCATCACAAGATGCAAACATAAGAGACAATAGACACATAGATTTTCCATGGGGAAAAAACTAAGGTGAAAAACCCCACAACTTCCTCAGAGATAGATAGAGAAATGATACAACCAAACTACAACCCAAGTACACAGAGATAGTCTACTCCTAGCACCTGATCCTCCTCCTCACATGTGCGCCACTTTCCGAGTGATGGATAAGTGAGTAATGAAGTGATCAAAATAGAGATTGGGAGATCTCTATTTATACTTTTCCTGACTTCCCAATAAACTTATGGGGCTGACTTGTCTAGCTTAGTACAATAACACATGGTTAACTTAATCAGGGATGACCCCACACATGGTGTTCTAATAACCCATCAACAAGTTACGACACTTGTGACACTTGTCAATACAAATGACGACACTTCCTTATAGAGGAATAACACATCTCTATAGGAGTAAAATATACATAGATGAAATACATTCTGAAGCTACATATACATCAACACTCCCTCTTAATTAGGAAGGTATTTCTCGACATAGATCTACTAGCACAAGTCTTCTTCTATGGATCATCATCAACAAATCATCGTCCTCGAATCATCGTCATCATCATTGCTGCTGCTATCTCAATCAATCTCTGAATATACTCATCATAGGAAGTTCTACCGAGCCAGTCCTTTTTCATACTGGGTGTATGTAATGCCCCTTGTTAGGAATTTTATTAAAATGACAATTTTTCACTTTTTTCCCTAGTTTGACCTTTGACTAGTTTTGATCTCTAGGTCCCAAATTTGTCCCAAATGATCCCAAATCTTCTGAGAAGGTATATGAATGATATTAGAACATAAATATGTGTTTCAGGGATTCCTTTGGACCTTTAAAATACTTCTGCAAATCCTCTTTCAATTCTGATCAATGTAGGTAACTTTACTAGTGATTTCCCTTTGACTAGTATTGGTCTCTAGGTCTCAAATTGACTCCAAATGCCTTCAAATATTCAAGAAAGGTGTATGAATGATATTATAACTTTAATATGATGTTTATGGATGACATATGGCCACCAAAAGACCTCTGCAAACTCTCTTAAGATTCTGGACCAAGTATGCAATTTTACTAGTAATTTGGGGTTCAAATCCCCCTAAGGTAAGTACTGAAAATGGCTTCCCAAATGCCTCCAAACCCACTCAAATTTATGAACAGAGGTATGTAATGTGTTAAGAATGTTATTAAGGTCTCATATGCACCATTAATGGTTTATTACAACTGTTCTCACCCTCTCCCATTCAACTTCAAAAATCCCCAATTCGACCCTTGGGGAAATGGCACTATTTCTTCTCCCAATGCAATTAAACTGAGTAAAAATGCTTCAAATTCTCAAGTACAGTACATGAAACTTGTATAAGACATCCATGGAAGTATATTTATCACAAATATATCAGAGAATCATCCATTCATTCGAAATCATCATCCATACATTGGCTCACAACAAGGTAGTGGGGAAATGGCATTATTCTTCCATTAAAAATGAGATTTATACATTTCTACTTGGAATTTCGACCTGAAACTTTTTGGAGATGAAGAACAGAGTATTTAACTCATATTACAAAAGAAATGGGGCATTAAAAGCTCCCCCAAATAGTACAATAGCTCACCAAAAACGCCCTCCCTCAAGGATCAAGAATATGCCATCAAAACTGGAAATGGTTGAAGGAGCGAGCTGCAATAGAAGAAACCATGAGCTGCCCTGTAGCTTACACCTGAAAATAAAGACTCCATTAAAGCTCCAAATGAAAGGTCTTAATGGCCTTTCCAATTGCCAACTTGGATGGTAATCTTTCACCCTCGAAATTGGCTAAGGCAAGAAACTAGTCATCCACTAGCTCTCCCTCTTCACAAATGCAATTGCAAATTCTACAAATGATCAAAATCCATTCCCATACTTCATTTCTACATTTTATAACCAACATTAGTCTTCTAAGGGTCGAAATCCTCTCAATAGATTCAATAGATTTTCATTTAGTAAATATTCCACATTTGCCACTTGTCTCCTAGTTCCAACCTTCCATCTTCTCCCAAATTCGATTTTGAGTCTCTTTGGCTTCTCCAACTCCCAAATTCTCCTTCTTTGAGCCTATTTTTGGGGCTGACATGTCATAGTGGTCAGATGTCAGAGTTCAGGTCTGCAATTTGTCATAGTTGTCATAGATGCTCCATCATTGGTGTCATAGGGGCTAGGGAATCTAGCCCAAGTGTCCACAAACTTCCACTTTGACTCTTTATCTTCCATGGAGGTTACCAATCCTTCCAAATTCGACCTAATATGTTCAATAACATGTGTTATGACTTACCAACTCACCCAAGAGTGTTCACATTCCCATTAATTCGAATTTGCAAAAGAGAGATACCATGTATTATGAAAAATCAAGCTAGTGTGGGTCCCACATCCTCCATATGTCTCCAAAACCATTTGTCACTTAGGATTTCTCTTGAATTTCTTTATTCACTCTATTTATTAAATACTTGAACCCTTCTAATGTCTAAACATCATTTATTATCCCCCTTATTCCAAATCCCAAAGCTTCCACCCCAAACCTAGGAAACTAGTAATTTTCCTCCTTGGCAATTATTTGACCCTTAACATCAATTTTACAAACTCTAATGAATATGGCTAATGTGATTAGGCCATTGTGACCCAATTCCAAATTTGGGACATGACAAATCCTCTCTTCCCAATATTGCTTGTCCTCAAGCAATTTCAAACATGGGTGTTGAAGAACCTGCTTTTTGTATAATTCTTTGAAGTTGCCATTGAATTGCCAAACCTTGAGTCTTTGAGTTTCCATGAATATTTTAGAGAGGAACCACCATGCTTGCTGCTGCACTACTCTTATTAAAATCACTTTATTAAGTGGGGAATCCATCTCCCATGCTGCTTGCTTCCCCAAAAAAAATGAAACCAATGAGACAAAAATTATTCCAGGGTCCCATTGCTTGTATTGCACCCCAACAATTAAGAGTGCTCTCCAACCTACACCATTAGATAAGAGGATTCCTGGATCCCATTTTCTTGTATGCATTCTTCCAAACATCATGAGTACCAAATATATATCATCAAAGTACATAACAACATAATGAAAATGTACATCAAGGATATGCTTCATCAAAGAGTCATGAAAGTGCTTATACCTCCAAGCAAGTAGACCACCATTTTCCAAGTGCATACAAGCTTCAAGTGACCAATCAAATCTGCTCCAATGACATAGGTGAGGATCCCATGTCCTATAATGCTGCTCCAAAAGGATGTGATATGCATCAAAATATTCAGCCATGTATTCTTTCATCCAAGAAGTGAATGAAGAATCTCCACTAGAATCTGAACCAAATAATGAGCAGAAAAAACAAGGAGACTTCAAATGACTCAAAGAAGTCTCACCCATACATCCATGAATGTGAGAATCATAAAGATGTAACAAAGTATGTGGCTTCCAACAAAAATGTTCTCCCATCATAAATCTATTCATCCAAGTGTTGGATGAAGTTCCTCTAACATCAAATGAACCCAGTGTTGAGCAAGAAAAACCATGAGTATTCAAGTGACTCAAATCCATATCATAGGTGCATCCATGTAGATGTGAATCATCATAAAGTGACAAATTATGCTGCTGAAAATGTGAATAAGAATGTGCTCCAACCATGTCATCATAAAAGTTAAATCTAGGAGTTCCATACTCCTCATGTGGCACCATAAAAAAGAACCATTTCACCCATACTTCATTGAGACTAATACTGCAAAACATGGAATTGTAGGATGTAGGAGAATGTACTAACTCACCCAAATGATCAAAAAGTTCAGGAGTTTCATCATGGGAAGGATCCATGTGGGTAGTATCATGTAGCTCCTTCAAAAGTGTGAACTCTTTGTCAGAGTTTGGTTCCAATGTAGAGGAATCATGCTCTTCTTTAAAAATTGCATAACCTTCATCAAGAGGCAATTCAAATTCCTCTTCCACCACATCAAGTGTTTGGATCTCTTCAAGTTCATCTTCAAACACATCAAGAACATTCAAATTTTCACATTTCTCATGATCCACCATGTCATGAGAATCCTCCAAACAATATACCATTTGACAATCTGAAACATAGGAGGAAAAACAAGTATCTTGCAACTTTTCAAGAAGTTGCTCATTTTGAATTGTGAGCTTATGAATATCCTCATTATTCTTCAAGTATGCATCATGTAACAATTCATTAAGCTCAAACAAATGGTTTCTATCAAAAAGCAAAGACATGAAATTACCTTTGATGTGGCACATTGCTCTTTGAATCTTCTCCATGTCTTCAAGGAAGGATGTTTCCTCCAATGAAGTAGCTCTCCAACAAGAATTTGACACCAATGCTTGAGTGTCATGGAGAATGCTGAGGGACTCTTGGATCTTATTTTCATTCATCTTTAAGGACCCTTCAAGAAAATGAGGCTCTTGCAAATGAACCTCCTCATCTTCTTCAATTTTGCTTGGACCAACTTCGTGAAGCTCAAGTGGTGATGGGGAAGTTGATCTTGGTTCTTCTTCAACTGCTACAAGGTCTTCATTATCATGCTTAATGAAACTTGTACTTTTAGAAACACTTTCAAAAGTGATCTCTATGTCACCAACATAGAGGTGTGAGCACCCATCAGTAGGTACTCCTTCATAGTTTAAGCATCCATCAGTAGATGCTCTTTGGTTCATGTCTAAGCTAGAAGGTGTCTCGAAATGATCTTCCATATTTTCAATAGAATCTTCTTCATGCTCTTGTGATGTCTCTTCCTTTTGCTCCTTAAAGCAAGATGATGCATTTTGCCCCGTGTTTTCCTTAGGATCAATATATTTGGAATCTCTTCTTGAATAAATCTCGAAAGCTCTCCTCAATGAGGACATCATTTCATGCACACATATATGATACTCGCTCCAAGGGTTTTTACAAGAAGGGCATAAACCTTTCTTCACTAACTCCACATCTTCATTTTTGGGCCTATTTTCAAAAACATGTTCAGCATAGTACTCAAAAGACATGGCATTTTGCGTATTTTTGCTAAAAGCAAGATATTCTTGATATTTTTGATATTGTTGGGGCAAGGTTTTATATTTTGCTCTCCATCTTTGGAACTCACTCATAGAATTATCCTTGGTTGGTGTGACACACTCATATTCATCAGATTTAAAGTCATAAGAATAATCTTCATTTCTCTTGAAATTGTAAGAAGTGTTGCATGATGGCACCTCTTCCTCATACCATTCACATTCTGCTTCATATTGCTCATAAGCATCTGCATATTCCTCATAAGAATTGTACTCATACGATTCATCATAATAGTAAGACATGGTTGCCAATTATTCTTGAATGTATGTACCTAATACACAGGTGCAAGGACCATGCTCTGATACCACTGTAATGCCCCTTGTTAGGAATTTTATTAAAATGGCAATTTTTCACTTTTTTCCCTAGTTTGACCTTTGACTAGTTTTGATCTCTAGGTCCCAAATTTGTCCCAAATGATCCCAAATCTTCTGAGAAGGTATATGGATGATATTAGAACATAAATATGTGTTTCAGGGATTCCTTTGGACCTTTAAAATACTTCTGCAAATCCTCTTTCAATTCTGATCAATGTAGGTAACTTTACTAGTGATTTCCCTTTGACTAGTATTGGTCTCTAGGTCTCAAATTGACTCCGAATGCCTTCAAATCTTCAAGAAAGGTGTATGAATGATATTATAAATTTAATATGATGTTTATGGATGACATACGGCCACCAAAATACCTCTGCAAACTCTCTTAAGATTCTGTACCAAGTATGCAATTTTACTAGTAATTTGGGGTTCAAATCCCCCTAAGGTAAGTACTGAAAATGGCTTCCCAAATGCCTCCAAACCCACTCAAATTTATGAACAGAGGTATGTAATGTGTTAAGTATGTTATTAAGGTCTCATATGCACCATTAATTGTTTATTACAACTGTTCTCACTCTCTCCCATTCAACTGCAAAAATCCCCAATTCGACCCTTGGGGAAATGGCACTATTTCTTCTCCCAATGCAATTAAACTGAGTAAAAATGCTTCAAATTCTCAAGTACAGTACATGAAAATTGTATAAGACATCCATGGAAGTATATTTATCACAAATATATCAGAGAATCATCCATTCATTTGAAATCATCATCCATACATTGGCTCACAACAAGGTAGTGGGGAAATGGCATTATTCTTCCATTAAAAATGAGGTTTATACATTTCTACTTGGAATTTCGACCTGAAACTTTTTGGAGATGAAGAAAAGAGTATTTAATTCATATTAAAAAATAAATGGGTCATTAGAAGCTCCCCCAAAGAGTACAATAGCTCACCAAAAACGCCCTCCCTCAAGGATCAAGAATATGCCATCAAAACTGGAAATGGTTGAAGGAGCGAGCTGCAATAGAAGAAACCATGAGCTGCCCTGTATCTTACACCTGAAAATAAAGACTCCATTAAAGCTCCAAATGAAAGGTCTGAATGGCCTTTCCAATTGCCAACTTGGATGGGAATCTTTCACCCTCGAAATTGGCTAAGGCAAGAAACTAGTCATCCACTAGCTCTCCCTCTTCACAAATGCAATTGCAAATTCTACAAATGATCAAAATCCATTCTCATACTTCATTTCTACATTTTATAACCAACATTAGTCTTCTAAGGGTCGAAATCCTCTCAATAGATTCAATAGATTTTCATTTAGTAAATATTCCACATTTGCCACTTGTCTCCTAGTTCCAACCTTCCATCTTCTCCCAAATTCGATTTTGAGTCTCTTTGGCTTCTCCAACTCCCAAATTCGCCTTCTTTGAGCCTATTTTTGGGGCTGACATGTCATAGTGGTCAGATGTCAGAGGTCAGGTCTGCAATTTGTCATAGTTGTCATAGATGCTCCATCATTGGTGTCATAGGGGCTAGGGAATCTAGCCCAAGTGTCCACAAACTTCCACTTTGACTCTTTATCTTCCATGGAGGTTACCAATCCTTCCAAATTCGACCTAATATGTTCAATAACATGTGTTATGACTTACCAACTCACCCAAGAGTGTTCACATTCCCATTAATTCGAATTTGCAAAAGAGAGATACCATGTATTATGAAAAATCAAGCTAGTGTGGGTCCCACATCCTCCATATGTCTCCAAAACCATTTGTCACTTAGGATTTCTCTTGAATTTCTTTATTCACTCTATTTATTAAATACTTGAACCCTTCTAATGTCTAAACATCATTTATTATCCCCCTTATTCCAAATCCCAAAGCTTCCACCCCAAACCTAGGAAACTAGTAATTTTCCTCCTTGGCAATTATTTGACCCTTAACATCAATTTTACAAACTCTAATGAATATGGCTAATGTGATTAGGCCATTGTGACCCAATTCCAAATTTGGGACATGACAGTGTAGGCCCACCATCGGCAGGTCTTCATCATCAATGGCCATACTGTGGAATCCTCAAGACTTATTACATGTGTCACAAAACCTCGAAAGAGCATCCCAGGTTGTTACAGGTACACAAATCCGACCTACAAGATCTTTTGTCTTGCTAAGAAAGAAACCTAAAGAGCATATAAGGCCTTTTTCATCCTGTCAAGATCTCCAGGTCTGATTACATGTGACTCCTACCACAAAACCTTAAAAGGGTTTCTTTCCAAGCAAGAACCCTAAAGAGCATCTGAGGCCTTTTTCATCCTGTCCAGATCTCCAGATCTGATTACATGTGGTCATGGCAATGCCTCAAAAGATAATCTGAGTCCTTTTTCATCCTGTCCAGGTCTCCTAGGTCTACTTACAAGTCCTCCCAGAGCAATGCCTCGAAAGAGCATCTGAGGCCTTTTTCATCTTGTCCAAATCTCTCAGGTCTATTTACATGCTCATCTGCACAACTTGTCCACGGCCACAGAGTACCAACATGATACTCACCATACATCATCCTGATGTACACATGATCATCCTGATCATACAATGCTTCTACCTGATGCATACAAAGTATCTTCGTGATACATATAATCATACATGATCTACCTGATCATACAATGTATCCACCTGATACATCTACAGGGACATACACATGATCCAACTGATCATATCCAGCATCCAACATGATACGTACATACATATACATATAAATGATCCAACTGATCAAATCCAACATCCAACATGATGAGTACATACATATACATATAAATGATCCAATTGATCATATCCAGCATCCAACATGATGCGTACATACATATACATATAAATGATCCAACTGATCATATCCAGCATCCAACATGATGCGTACATACATATACATATAAATGATCCAACCGATCATATCAAGCATCCATCATGATGCATATATACACATACAAAGTAGTAACTGGAGCATCGTCCTGATGCTCATCATCAAGTGCTTATATCCACAGTCATGGAAGGATCCTCCTCTCACCATGCTCGGAATGGCTACTGCAAATGAGTCCATCACTTCTTCCTCAAAGTGTCATCAATCTGAAGAACACCAAGCCTCTCTCTGAAGTACTCAAACTTCACTATGGCTAGTGGTTTCGTCAGTACATCTGCAATCTGCTCATTCGTCCAAACATATAGGAGATTCACTGCTCCTCCTTGCACCATATCCCTGATATAGTGATATTTGATCTCAATGTGTTTCGACCTGTCGTGGAACACCGGGTTCTCAGACATCTTCACACAACTCTGGTTGTTACAAAAGATACCAATAGCCTCCAGCGGGAGATCAAATAACTCAGATAGTAGCTTCCAGAGCCATACTGCCTCACAACTAGCAGAACATATTACAACATACTCTGCCTCGGCTGTACTCAGTGCTATGCAAGACTGCTTCCTGCTAAACCAAGAGATCACACCTGATCCCATACTGAAGCAGCACCCAGAAGTGCTCTTCCTATCTGCAGCATTTCTTGCCCAATCTGAATCAACATAACCCTGCAGGTTAAGCTTTTGATTCACATAATACTTGAGCCCATAATCAACTGTACGCTTCAGATACCTCAGAATATCCTTTACAACAACTAGGTGAATAGCTCTCGGATCCATTAGGAACTGGCTCAATGTGTTCACCACAAAGCAAATATTTGGTCTTGTGTTTATCAGGTACATCAAGGACCCAATCATCTGATGATACACAGTAACATCAACCGGCTCAGATGAAGCATCACACAAAAGCTTCAGGTTCGATGCCATAGGTGTGGCCATGGCCTTGCAGTCCATCATCCCAAACCTCTTCAGGATCTCCACTGCATAGTTCCCTTGTCCAAGGAAGATTCCATCTGTACTCTGCCACACCTCCATGCCTAGAAAATAGTGCATCATCCCCATGTCCTTCATCTCGAACTTGGCAGCAAGCTTCCTCTTGGTATCAGCAATCAAACTATCATTACCTGTTACAAACAGATCATCTACATACAACAGTAATATCACAAGATTGCCTTCCTCAACCTTGTAGTAAAGGTTGGAATCCGCTTTACTCTTGGTAAAGCCCAAACTAGATAGAAAACTGTCCATCCTACCATACCAAGTCCTAGGATCTTGCTTCAATCCATACACGGATTTCTTCAACCTGCACACATATGACTTCCTGTCATGTGTCTCAAAACCAAGTGGCTGCTCCACATACACTTCCTCCTCGACTACACCATTCAAGAAGGTTGTCTTGACATCCATCTGGTGTATCTTCCATTTCATCACTGCAGCCAGAGCAAGTACTGATCTGATGGAAGTGTACCTGGCTACAGGAGAAAAAGTTTCTTCATAGTCGATTCCTTCTTTCTGTGAGAAGCCACGAGCTACAAATCTCGCTTTGTATTTTTCTATGATGCCATCTGCAGCATGCTTAATCTTGTAGATCCATTTGGAAGTCACAACAGACTTCCCTTCAGGTCTTGGGACTACATCCCAAACATCATTTTTCATTATTGATTGGTATTCTTCGACCATGGCATCCTTCCATTCTTTCTTTTCTGCTGCCTCTTGATAACTCGAAGGTTATTTGTTCATGATATCATAGAGTAAAGCAACATAGCTGGTATGTAATCTAGTTCTCTTTGTTGCTCTGTGTTCTTCTTCTGGAATGTCATACCTTTCTACATATTGAATGAGCTCTCTAGCCCATGCAGGTTTCCTCTTGTGGGAGTCCTTCTCACGAGGTGGATCTACAGGTTCTTGCGGATCTTCAATTCCACGATCAACATCGGGAATTGCTTCAGTCATAGTAGTGTCTTGAAACTGGGTTTCCTTTGGTTCTTCATGATCTTCAATAGGTGTCTTCCTTGATTTGATGAATGTTGACTTTTCATAAAATGTTACATCCCTGGTGACATCAATCTTCTTGAACCCTAGAAAGTATATTCTGTAAGCATTTGAGCTTTCACTGTAACCCACAAAGATACCCTTCTTTCCTAAAGGATCTAGCTTTGTCCTCTTTTCCTTTGGAACATGTGTATATACTGGACAACCAAATATCCTTAGATGCCTAATTTCAGGTTTCTTACCAGAGAAGACCTCTTCTAGTGTCTTGATGTACAATATCTTGTGGGGTGTTTTGTTCTGCACATACACATCAGTCCTAGTTGCTTCTGCCCATAGATGCATGGGTAGATCCTGGTCATGCAGCATTTCCCGTGCTGCTTCTATGATTGTTCTATTCTTCCTTTCTGCAACTCCATTCTGTCATGGATTGTAGGGAGCAGTCAACTCCCTCTTAATCCATGAATCACTGCATAACTTCTTGAAATCTCCTAAAGTGAATTCTCCGCCATTATTGGATCTAAATATCTTGATCTTCTTGTCAGTTTGATTTTCCATCAAGGTTTTGAATTCCTTGAACTTATCAAATACTTCATCTTTGTTTTTCAAGAAGTAGACCCAAGTCTTCCTGGAGAAATCATCAATGAAAGAGACATAGTAAACACACCCACTCAGAGAACTGGATGACATCGGACCGCATACATCAGAGTGGATGATTTCCAAGACTCCTTTTTCCTTGCTTTCACTGCTTGGAAATGTCTTCTTTATGTTCTTTCCTTTTGCACATCCTTTGCAAATACCTTCATGTTTGGTCTTGTTTTAAGGAAGACCCTCTACCACTTTGCTTGCAATTGGTAGTGCTCTAGAATGCACATGAGCAAACCTTATATGCCAAAGTTCACTTGGCTCCATGGATTCATGTACCATGGCATGTTTAGGTTGTCCCTTCAATTTATACAATCCTCTCTCTTGCTCTCCAATCACCACTGCATCATCAATAGTTTTACCTTTTGGCCACATTAGGACTTGACCATCTACAAATGCAACCCTCATGCCCTTTGCATCTAATGCATAGATGGAGAGTAGGTTCTTCTTGAGCCCAGGTACAAATAACACATCTTTCATCTTCAAATACTTTCCAGACTCTAGGTTGTAGGAGGCTTCCCCAATTCCTTTGATAGGGTATTGATAATCATCCCCAAGTTTCACCTTATGGGGTGATTCATGTTCGGATAAATTTACAAAAGATTCTTTAAACCCAGTCATGTGTTTAGAAGCCCCACTGTCAATTAACCAATCATTACAACCATGAGAGATAGTACCTGTGAGAGCAGAGATTAATCTTCTTCGCTTGATGAGTCAGCATCATCACTTTCTCTCTAGCCTTCTTCTTGGGAGGTTCATCATCCTCAGCAGCATGAGCATGATATATCTTCTTGTTTCCCTTCTTCTTGTTGTTGTTGGAACCCTTTTTGTTCTTGGGACAATCTATAGCAAAGTGCCCCTTCTCATTACAGGTGAAGGATCTCAGATCCTTCTTACCCTTTTGGTGATGGTGGTGAGAAGGTCTTCTGTTATGAGATGGATCCTTCTTGAACTTACCTTTCTTGTTATGTGCTATGAGAGCTTGATCTTCATTTCCTATCTTTTCTTCTTGGGACACAAGCCTAGCTTCTTCTTGAGAACATTCTTCCCGCAGTCTGTTAAAGGAGATCAACTTCCTTCTTGCACAAATTCCTTGAATAAAGGAATCCCATGACCTAGGTAGGCCATTCAGAGTGGTCATGACAACTTCACTATTCTCCACCATTTCATCCACCGCTTTTAGTTGTTCCTTGATCTGAGAGACCCTAAAAAAATAAGATTGAATGGTTTCTCCATTCTAAAACTTTACCCCTTTCAATTGGTTCCATAGGGTCATCTTCTGATTTATGTTCTTCCCTTCAAATAGCTTGGCCAGGGAATCAAACATCTCTTTGGGTGTCTTTAGAGAGGACACATGTGGGATGAGATAGTCCTTGATGGAATCAGCAATGATCCTCTTTTCCTTAACCAAGTTCTTCTTGTGGAGGGATTTAGCCTCTTCTTCCTCTGGGACAGGGACCTCTTCCCTTATGTAAGAGTCCAACTCATTTTCTTCTAAGATTAACCCAATCCTATACTTCCATGCTCGGAATTTATCAACCCCTTCCAGCTTATCCTCAAGATTGGTGTGGTGAGACATCTTAAAGAGTATCTCAAATGGAAATACAAAAGATTTAGTTCTTACTACATGATTTGTTGAAAACTAGATCTCGTCCTAGATTAGGGTTTGTCAGAGAAACCCTAAAAATTCAAAATGTGAATTTCAACTTTATGAAAGAATAGAAAGATGTGCCTTGAAGAGATGATCAACCTGGTGTATTCAGAATTTGAGATCTGCAAAGCTTCACCCTTCAGAACTTCCTTTTAGTCTTCCTGGGTTCACTAGGGAGGACCCTGAATTAGGGTTTGAGTTTCCCGAAGCTTCACCCAACCAAAAATATCGATCCAAAGCTCTAAACTTCGATTTTGCCAAGGAGCTTCCAGCTATGTCTTCAGATTTCAGAAATTCCTATTTTTGTGGAAACCCTAATGTTTATGGCCAAAACTAAAAGTGCTCAGAACAAAATTCTAATTGGACAGATAGATTCTCCTTGATTAGTAGATTCAATCTACCTTACTGCTTTTCCTAAATATATGGAGAGAAACCCAATAAACAAGAAACCCTAGTTTCCGCCACTGCATAATGTCTTCTTCTCAGGGAAGCTTTGATACCATGTTAATTTTTTAGCATTAATTCAATATACTCTAGGATCTTTACTGAGAGAATAACATGTACAATATATCAATGCATATCAATCATAGCAAGCATATAAATCATCACAATATGCAAACATAAGAGACAATAGACACACAGATTTTTTGTGGGGAAAACCCTAAGGTGAAAAACCCCACAACTTCCTCAGAGATAGATAGAGCAATGATACAACCAAAGTACAACCCAAGTACACAGAGATAGTCTCCTCCTAGTAGCTGATCCTCCTCCTCACATGTGCGCCACTTTTCGAGTGATGGATAAGTGAGTAATGAAGTGATCAAAATAGAGATCAGGAGATCTCTATTTATATTTGTCCTGACTGCCCAATAAACTTATGGGGATGACTTGTCTAGCTTAGTACAATAACCCATGGTTAACTTAATCAGGGCCGACCCCACACATGGTGGTATAATAACCCATTGGCAAGTTACGACACTTATCAATACAAATGACGACACTGCCTTATAGAGGAATAACACATCTCTATAGGAGTACAATATACATATATGAAATACATTCCAAAGTTACATATACATCAACAAGATGGTAAATGGGAATTAGTTGAAACCCTGTCACCATGATCTGGTGCATAGCAGTTGAGAACCAGAGAAAAAAAAATCAATGATGACAAAAAGTGGAAGCATGGCCAACCGGGTCGCTTGTTGATGCTTCACACAATTAACACGCGAGAGTCAAATCCGAGCATAATTAATGCAGATTAGCATCACTAGAAGACAACGTAGGAGTATGATGATAGAATCGGCGGGTTATGGAGAATATTTCACAAATGATTCAAGAACCAGGCGTCAAGGACATGAGGAGAAAGCATAAATACACGCGGAGAAGATCGGTTGAGCAAGGAAGTATCCATAAGTTGGAAGAGGAGTTTAGTAAAATCCATGCTGCAAATTGGTAAGGAAATAAGTTGAGTGATCAATTCAAAAAAAGTGTGGAAATGATTCATTTCATTTCGCACAGTAGCACCGTAGGTGCGCTAAGGGCCTGAACGATGAGTGTGCATGAAAAACCAGTGAAGGAAGTAGCACAGACACTTGGGGTAAACAGAGACGAGGTCTCACCCGAGATGTCTAAGAGAGTGGTAGTAATTAGAAAACTGGTGGTCCCTACGACCACCAGAACACCATGGGTGGAGGCCCGTTGGCTCTAGCAACAGACAACCCAAGGTGTGAAACAAATGTGCCAAAACCGTTGGCCTGTTTCACATCTTGTTGACGCAGATGAACTTGTCCCCAGACCACAGCAATCCTGAAGCGCAAGAGCAAGCTCGGAAGGGGTAGATGATCAAGGTTTATAGAGACTGGAGGATGAGTCTGAGGTAGATGATAAAGGTTTCCACAAGTTGAAGGATGATTTCGAGAAGTACACAACAACGAACCAGAGGTTTGAGGAGGCATTCAAGAAGTACATGATAGCGAGCTTCAGATGGAAAGAACAGCTTCAGAAGTTAGCATAGTGAAGGATGAGAACAATACCAAAGGTTTCCATCTAAGGTGGCTCGAGGGTGA
Source organism: Larix kaempferi (assembly GCA_027924585.1). NCBI lineage: Eukaryota > Viridiplantae > Streptophyta > Pinopsida > Pinales > Pinaceae > Larix > Larix kaempferi. The sequence goes on from BSBM01000131.1 coordinate 3,669,552, forward strand.
GCCATAAGTTTGTGTTGGGGCCTATTGACAAGATTAGTCCGCATAAAGTGTGGAATCCAATAGCTACGAAAGGTATAATCTGTGAAATAGGCATTATTCGCGGAGAATGAGGAAGCACAAGATTAGTTTAAGTTGTTAGAATTGGTCATGTGAACCATTTTGTAACCACTTAGTGTCATATAAATAGGAGCATGATTGTAAGCCTAAGGGAATCTAGTTATCAATAGAGCAATTGATCTTTTGAGTTTTGATCCATTTTCTATCTACGTTATGATGTATTGACTATTCTACGAAGGTCATTCCGCAGGTTTTAATGAATGCATGAAGATGTTCGACTATGGTTCTATCTTTTGCCTTTGCTTCTGCTAGATGGTGAATACAAATGTTGTGAAATGTTTAATAGTCTGTGATTGGGTAATTTATGTTCATGCGAATGAGTAGTTTGAATATGTTAATAGGAATGTCCATTATGTGTTAAATCTGCGGATGATGAATATGCGAATGATGAATTGTTATCATAGTGCGAAAGATATAATATCTGGTTTATGCGGTTGTAATGTGTGTTTGATGCATGTCCTCATCTCCACTGCGAAAACATGGTTCCTACAACCCCCTTATTCATCTCGGGTAAGACTTCACTCGCTCTGCAAGTGTTACTGGAAATGGTAAAACCTTTCTGGGCCGGTGTGTAAGGGAGTTTGGGTTGGTGTTTGTTGATGACAGTGCAAAGTGAACCCCTGTTGACAAATGCCATGTCAACAAAAATATATCTAATGCACCAATTAACAATACCTTATAATCGAACAATTAAATTGTACGGTGGCCTAGGGAATGCCATTGAACCGATGGCGGTGCTCTTTTGTGCCATAGGCGCACTAGGAATATATTTTAATTCTACATTGAAAAATGTTAAAAAACAGTGCGTTTGGTTTAAGTAAAAGCATAGTTAATGTTGCGCGTTAACATTGCGCTTACATGAATTGAACACACCGACAAGTGACTAGAATAAATAATTGGCATTGCTTCATGGTCATGTCATTGCACCAATACCTGTTCTTTGATGTGACATAGGTGCACCATCAATAGTTTAATATAAAAATTTAAATTGTAGTAAATTGTAGTTTGCTTCAATCATTTAAGTGTACCATTTATGGTGTGCATATTTGGATGGCATGCATCATCATGTAAATATCTAAATGCATCATTAGATTTAATGATTTTATAAAAATGTAATGACAGTACACTAGTGTTAGTGCTTTGGTTTGACATGGGAACACCATCATTATATTTTTATAAAATCATTAAATATAATAAACGGCCGTGTGTTTACGTCATTAGAAGCACTGGTGCGCTAACGTGATTTAGGTGCAATATTCAACACATTTCATAGAATATTTTGGTGTGTCGGATATTTGGTGCACCGTTTAAATAAATTTTAAATATATTAAAATATAGTACCGATGTGGTATTCTTATTTAAGCGCACCATTAATGGTGCAGTTGGTTAACATAAGCACTATATGTAGTTCATGTAAGCTATTTAGGTGCATCTATAGTAAAATAAATTGCAGAAAAAATTATTATTGATGTTATTAAATAGGATTTTAATTGAATGAAATATGTGAAACAGGGACGTGATCAGTGACAAGTTACAGAACAAGAGAATGCACATTTGGAGTAGTAAGACATGGTTAAATAGTGGGAGGCTAGGGAGAGGGAGAGGGATTGTACTATCTCCCCATTACTGCTCAGACTACAGAGCTCTTGAGGAATGTTGGCCTCCTGAATTTCTATCAGTAGGATACATCCCTTAAGGGTAACTCTCAATTATTATGTCAGTTCATGTGACATTGGCATCATCATAGGAAGGCATTTCATGTTGGTGTGGGTCAGTGGTTTTAGCCGACTGACGAGGATATTTATTTCATCACCGGGCTATCTAGGAGAGGGGACGATTTACCCCAGTTCTGCGATGCCCTAGCTAGTGTTGCAAGAGAGAGTTAGCTATCTTACTCTCTGAGATATATTAGTGATGTGGTTGTCCATCCCTCTGATTTTCAAGTGAGGGATGGGAAGCTTAGGATATCTGCTTTTGGTCTAGAGTAGGTTAGGTGCCTCTCTCTTTTTCTTATGATGTTGGTTCACTCCACTAGTGATGGGTAACGCATTAGTTTTATTCTATCGTATTGTGTTGACTCTTTAGTGCAGAGACCTAGATGCATTGTGTTTTCTGCCATTTTTTTGCAGCAGATTTGTTATGCTTTAGATAGATTTCGTGTAGTCATTAATGGGGGGTCCAACTTCCCTTTCGTTTTAGATATTTTTTGTTTTTTTTGAGATTTTTATGGTGACCATACCATCATTCGAGTGCCTACAGGCTTAGACTGATGACCAATGTATGTATGCACCGGGGAAATTTTTAGGGGCAAAATTTCACCAATTGGCTATTTTGGGGGATTTTTTTCAAAAAATAGATTCGCTTTTGGTCATTTCTAGTCTCTAATATTGCCTATATTTACATAAAATATGTTTTTTATCATAATATTCACCAAAATTTACAAGTTTCAATGGTAAACTGTATGTTTCATATTTAATATTCGCCTACCAATCTATATATATGTTTTTTTCAATCCAAAATAATCGCCTAGGATACTATACTTAAGTATACATTTATAATCCTTAAAAAATACCATGATGCACATGTGGGGACAGATGATTCCCAAGAGGGGGAATCTTGATTTCCTATCTAATATCATGTCATATGTGTTGGATATGTTGGTTAGTGACGAGGACCATGCACTAGTGATGGTTCCATATCCATATGCTGGCAAATACTGGAGACGGTGCCCCGAGACCTTCTTCACACTAGATGATCCACTTGATGAGAGAGATAATATTATCATGAGGTTTAATTTAATCTACTTTAATTTTATTCTCTTTATACTTAATGCAAATAAAATATCTTAGAAATATTAATTTTTTAATGAAATTGTCTAATTATTATTGTGTTATCTATTTTGCACACATTGGCACATTTGATGCTGAGGTTGGGCCACCTCCTCCTTCTCATGAGGATGAGGATACAGAGGATCACAATCAGGATGGGCCATAGTTGATTCTTAGACATCCTGGACACCATCCATGTAGTTCGTAGGATATGTATCAGCAAGATGTGGAAAACATTTTGTCCATATTGTTGGTAGATGTGCATGTTCAGCTTGTGCGGGTGCATGACATTCTTCGACAACCTCATCTTGCATAGATATGGAGGATTCTTCCTAGTCATATGAGGTTTTGATGCATCATGTTGTCAGTTAAAACATTTATTTGGATGCTAGGAGAGATGACCATCAACCTCCTCCTCCACCTCCTCCACCTCCACTCCCTCCTCCATCAGCTTCGACATCTACTATTCCACCTTCTCCTTCAATTTCTCACATAGCATCCACATCCTCTTGATCCTCCTTTATCCTCTCCTCCACCTCCTCCTCCTTCCACCGATCCAACTTATGATATGTTATACCTATCTGACCAACTAGCCTCTATAGATTCATTAGCTCCCCATGATCCTCTTCCACTAGTCCCCTCATCTTTGGAGAGGATGTTTAGATCAGTTGAGATGATTTGGATTCCTAGAGATGTATTTTTTACTGATCTACATGCTGGTTTATTTCCTAGTAGAGGTACTGATCATGCCTCTAGCTCTATTGCTGGAGGTGTTGGTACATTTGGTGGGTCGATAGATAGTCATGATGATATGGTTATGGGGGTGGAATAGACATGTATGCTTGAAATTTATCATCAATTTGATGTTATTGGTTATATATATATATATATCACTTTCCATTTTGTAGATGTTAATGTTGATGATTATGTTGACGATTATTTATATGTTGTGTATGTTAATTTAGGCTCGATGATGTTCATTAGATGTTTGTGTTTTCCATCTTGCAAATGTTGATGATTATGTTGATGTTTATTTATATGGCAAGCAAAATGATTCCTAAACTTTTGCTTTCCTAGAAGTATTGAAGATAAAAATCAGATGAAGAAAACTACAAGAGTTGAATACATCGTAGTTAAATAAGTGGAGGTAAAAGTGGCAAATGAAAATGAAAATAAACACTGTGAAAAGATGAAGATGTTGTTTCTATGAAGGATTGTGATTAAGATAGATACATGTTCAATCGTGGTAAAGAAAATGACAATAGAGAATGGATGGTCCAAGAAGGTATTGGAAAAAATTAGGAATCAACGATGGTTTCATTTAAGAGAGAGGATGGGAAGGCATGTAGCCCTATTGGGAATTAACATTTAAAGGCATTAAGCCTTATTTTGCATGAGCAATTGGAAATGGTAAGTCTTTTAGAAATTAATGTTTAGAAACACTAAAATCTACCCACAATAAGCATATTGATTACATGATGTTGAAGAGGTTGTTGGAAATTTATAGTAGAATGATTTTGAAAATGATGAGTTTGGAAGAAGAGGAACAAGAATACAACTTGTAGATTAAAAAATCTAGTAGCCTCATAAGAAATATACTTATATCTTTTTATCCATGGATTTTTGATGCAAAATAATCCTTGGTGCAAAAAAACTATCTGTCACATTCCATTTCTCTTAGTGGTGTATTTTCATGGTTAATGGAATAACATAGGTTTTTGTTTGTTCTTATTTTATAGACTTGCAATCTCTTGGATTTTATGTTTCTATAGGATAATTTGGATGAATAAGTATCAATATAACCATTGCATAATTATTCGATTAAACCCATTGTTGAATTAATTTTCCTAAAATAATAGTAAATGGGTAAAATATTTCTTGTCCTTTGAGTTTTCTATTCAAAAACTTGGAATATGAATCATTAAATTTGAAAATTGAATAGTTGGAGTATTTGTAATGCCAAAAAACATGGAGTGCATGCATAAATGCCAATTTTAGGAATGAAAAGAGGGGTTTTCATTCTCCTTTAATTTGGTACTCTATAGTGTTCGCTGTTGTGGGATCCAAAAACATGTGCATTAGCTCTATAATTGTAAATAATCCTAAAACAACATTGGTCATCGAATCAGTAAATATTCAAGGAATATTGTTTAATGTATTTATTGTAATGTTTAATCTGATTTTAATTTGGTGACAATATACACTATGTATGGAATTTCTATTTATATTTAACACATTTGTAAATTTATTGTTGTTGTGTTAGTTTTGATACATGCAAATTCGATTGTAGGGATCTCAAGTAGTTACATCGATTAAGGGGGATCCCAACATTCACGAGGGAGGGGGGGCTATAGAGTAATAGATGAAGGGGTTGAGTGTCATGATGAAAAATATAGAGAGTCTTACATTTAGAGTGTTGAGGTTTCTTTCAAATATCTAACCTGCGTTGTATAATAAAAATAAGAATAACCGCTTCTTCATATGCAATAAAACGAATTATAGAACGTTGTATGATGATTTCTGTGTATATTTGATTGGTATTCAAATGATTAGGCATGCTTCATGATTTTTTTTTTCTATAATTTTTATTTTCAAAAGTGTATCTTGACCCCTCTGTGCATCACATGCCATGTGTGTTATGAATTGCTTACATGTCAATTATGTTAAAATAGACATATTCAACAAGTGTTTGGTGAAAAATATATTATAAATGTGAGATTGCATACAATGGTTAAGTATCTTGTTAGGAGTACCTTGCTCTTATTCACTAATTTCACTGATTACATGGTAGATATAAAGTAGGAACTAGATTTTTTAAGGGAAACTTTCATGGATCAACCATGGCTTCTTTTTTAGGGTAAAAAATGGAGGATCAAACTCTATTGTTGTTGTCTACATACAACATATGTAAAGTTTAAACCATCATTATCAAGGTATTTTTTAAGGATTATAATAGTATACTTAAATATAGTATTATAGGAAATTATTTTGGATTGAAAAAAACCTATATATAGATAGGTAGGTGAATATTAAATATGAAACATACAGTTTACTATTGAAACCGGTAAACTTTAGCGAATATTATGCTAAAAAAACATGTTTTATGTAAATATAGGCAATATTAGAGTCTAAAAATGAGCAAATAACATTTTTTTTTTTTAAACCCAAAAAATAGCCAATTGGCAAAATTTTGCCCCTAAAAATTTCCCTAATCATTATGGAACTTTAATTACATGGGGAGTAGTGGGAATGGGGTGTTTTAATATTCAAAACATATTGATTGTATGGATGTCATTAGGAGAAATCCCTCTACAACTACATTGACTAATCTACACATTCTTTATATTGTCGAGAAATTAGAAGAGGTTATAGTAGTTGAGGTAATGGAGGAGGTAGTTTCAAACCTCCTTTCATATTATGAATCCAGAGTGATAATTCACTTCAATGATCTCTATCCTCCTACATCAAATTTGTACTGGTGATTTTATTGAATTGTGAGGTATATCTTGTTCCCAATGGTTTTTATGTTGTTTAATTTCACAATCTTGTTGATTATAAAATGTTTTTTGACAGGATCTCTAGCTTTGAAGAAGAGAAGATAATTTTGTTACCCCATGGTTCCCATAATTTAACCCATTTAGTATGTCCATCACCAAAATGTATTTTTGGGTATGCCTCCCAAAATAGCTGATGCAATGTCGGGATATAACATTTTTTTAAGAAAATAAAAATACTTTCGGTAGATATTTAAAAAGAGATATAAATCAAATCGAGTTTGATCTTTCTACATATGCAAATATGTGTGTGAAGAATGACACTATTAAGAGATTAGAAAATTAATTAATGATTCAGAGGAAAGGCTTCAAATGAAATCAAGAATTGGATTATGAAATTAAAGAATTCTAATTCTTGGTTTGTCAACCAGTAAGATATTTGAAGGATTCATTTCCTTAGTCACAAGATTATCCTTAAATAAAAAATGATATAAACCAAAAAGACAAAGGTAGACAATCATGTGAACAATCAAAATCAAATGATGAATAGTAACATAGTTCAAAACATGAACACGAATGGACTATTGTCCGAAAAGAGGATACCGATGGATGCCCAAAAGTAGGTTGATGAAACATCACTCCCTATGATCAATAGAGAATAATACCATAATACTTTAGTGATGTTAGTTGCAAATGAATCCCTAAAAATGTGATTGGAAACTCTTTATTACCTTTAAATCCCTATAAAACGGATTGAAGTGTCTTCATTGGTTTGAAAATTCCAATTTTGATAAGGAGTTGGCACACCATTTTAGTCTTAGACATTTGATTCTGAAATAAATATTGACCATTAGATTTTAGAGTTATCATTAGTCATGGTGGAACCTTCTCCCAAGCTCGCATGGGTTTAAAAGAATAAAGAAAAAATAAATATAGGGTATATAACTATTTTCATGGGATATAAATAAATGGTACATTCTACAAAATCTATTAATAAAGAGTAATTTATATTCCATCTCTCAATAAAATATCATCAATTTTTTTTAAAGAAAAAACAACTCCAAGTACTTGGTTTTTAAAAGTAACATAACTGAAATGAAAAATAAAAATAAAAAAATATATTTAAAGAGTGGATTTTTTTTTAAATATCTGTAAGATTTGTATGTTGTAATTTCATCTTTTCACTATAAATTTTAATAATTAAAAATCTAATTTAAATTATTATAATTGAAAATTAATAAATAAATAAAAATGAGATTAACATCTTTAATAAACTTGTTGAACTCTTGGATAATTATGTTTAATACATACCTCGCCAATGCATGGCAGATTCATGTATGAAAATTTAAATAGAAATTAAAATAATATTGAACATTATATAACTAAATATTTAAATATATCTGCACTTGTTATATTTTAAAAATTTACAAAATACTAATGTAAAAATTTAAATATTAAGATAAAAATTGAATTTTAACTTTAACAACTAGCTCTAACTATTAAGCTATTCATTATTTTTTAATATAATAGTGAAATTATAAGAACAACTTATTTAATTATAAGAACAACTTATTTAATTATAACTCATGTAGATTTATATTATTTGTAGCTTCACAATTATAAGAAAATGTTCACAATCATCATTTTTTTAGTTTATATTTTTCTTATAAATAAATATAAACTCAAATCACATAACCAAAACGGATTTCAAAATGTATAATCTAGACACAAATCATTTTAGACAAAATTTGAACTAATAAATTTCATATAATTTTTAAATAAACATTGATGTAACATGCATTTTTTAATAATATTAAAAAAATACATATATTGAAGTCATAAACCCACATTTATTACTTAATTAACATTAAAAAAACATATATTGATCCATAAAACCATATTTATTAGATTTTATTTTAATTACTATATATTTCAAATTTAAGTTAGATTTCAAGTTGTTTAAAATAACAATAAATATTACTTTAAATTTTTAAATAAACGCATTATTAAAATTTAAAAAAATTAAACTAAGTTTTTTATGTTTATTTTCATATAAAAAATACCAACACCTCTTATAACATTTCTTATTTGAGAAAATCAATATATGATAGTTATATAATCCACTTAATAATTACATAATCAAACATTTTTATATTTATAAAATATATACTTCCATTTAATATATTTTGGTAAAATAAAAATTAATTTATCTCCCAAATAAAAACTATCATATATTATAATAAAATAAAAAATAATTTATCCACCAAATAAAATGATTTAATATTAATAAAAAAATTAGATATTTCCAAAAATATTTTAATGTCGTTCGTTTTCTGTCTTTCCAAATAAAACTCATAAATCTAAGTAGAACAACCTTCTTAAATATGACCCCTCCCTTGAGTAGTGGCTTTGAGCATGACTCACGTTTAGTCTCGAGCATTAAAGTTTAGTTGCAAGTATTAATTTACCTGAATTCTTAGGTTTCTGTCATCCATGTTTAGTATACTTGTTTTTCTCTTGGGGTATTCTAGAGCACCTTTTAGAAGAGGATGTGTAAACAACTATATAAATTAGATAAATTAATATATTTTATAAAGGGGTTTTCACCTCAACAGATTTGATCCCTCTCTCAGCTTGGTAGATCCATCTCTTTTAAGATGGATCTATACTCGTGATATCTCACTTATCTAATATATAGTTTGATAGTTTTTGTTAGATCCTTTTTAAGATGGATCTATGCTAGTGATATTTTTTTTTCAACAAAAAAAACCATACTATTGATATTCAAAGAATTGAATCAAATAGTACAACTAGTAGATCTTTCAATAGACCTGTTGGCATAATCATATGTTTTTTTCTCATAACTTCCACCCCATCAATTATATACCAACCCATACAAAATGTTCAAAATAACCCAAAAGAGTTTATAGATCACTAGCTACACAATAATCTACTTAACATCAAAGGAGTGGAAAACTCTGAAAAGATCTCTGTCCAACCAACTGTGAAGTGTGGTATTCATACCACACAATGACACCTTCCTCGCCATCATATGCATTCTTTGAAAGGAGATCCACCATAGAGTTATGTTGACAATAAATGTGATTGAAGGAAATATCATAAAATATCGAAATTTTTTCTTTGATTCTGCAACACCACTGGGAAAGTGATACAATATTGATGCAATACTCACCATTCACCCATTTTATAGAGACCCTTGAGTCACCAAAAACAACCAAAGTGAGTAGCCTAAAGATGCAAGCAATAGAAAGAACTCACCATAATGCCAATAATTTGGATTTCATATTTGAACCACTTCCACAATTAATCCTCAGCGAAAAATAATGGTCTTCATTGAGAAAGATGACACCGCGTGCAACACATAAATTGTGGCTTGCCACACCATCAAAAAAAGCATAGGATTTGTTGGGTGGTGGACAAAAAGAACTAGGTCGATAACTTCGAACCAAATTCACTTCACTGCCATGTACAAAAATCACCATAATAATCTTGTTAAAGGTTTTCCATACTGAAGGAGACTCATCTTCAAAGATGGACAGATTTCTCATGTACGAGATTGCCCACGCAGTAACAACGCATAGATGAGGGAGATTCTAGCACTGTCTGTAGCACTATAGGACACAACTTTCAAATGAACCCGTGCCCCACTGTAGATTCAAATTATAGTGTGATAAAAGCAAACACCACAAGTGTCTAGTGAATGTGCACTCCACAAAAATATGAGAGATGGATTCTGGACAGTAGTGACAAAGAGTGCATGTGCTGGTATTTCACCCTGTAAAGCTAACCACATGAAACATTGAATTTTGGCAGGGATTTTCCATTTCCATAGTACCGTATACCACCAGTTTGCAGGGAAGTGTGTTTTTGAATGAATGATGGTTGTGTACGCAGTATGGGGCAGTCAAAATACTAGTGGCTTTGTTTCCAGCCCACATCAATTCATCATTTCGAGTGCTAAGTCTGCAACCAATGTAGTTTAATGGATTGAGATAGGATTCCCATTCAATGAAATCATTATCATAGAAACCAAGTTCCAGAGCACCAAGCCTTTGATCAATGCCACCATGGTTCTTTCTGATTTTTCTTATCTATGCTAGCGATATCTAACTTACCTCATATATAGTTTGATAGTTTTTCTCTTCAGTTCTCACACATTTGTCATAATGTTCTTATGAAAAATGTTTTCCAATCCACCGTAATAAATGTTTTGATTAAGAATGTTTTCAAATCAACCTCAACACAATAATATATTTGTTTTGATATCCCACCTAACCTAAGGATAGCTTGATAGCTTCTATCTTCACTTCTCACGTATACATAGCTTGATGGTGTCTTCCGAATCCATAGCAATAGTATAATTGTCTTGATATCCACCTATACTAAATAGATTTTTGAGCGTGTTTTTACCTACAACATCAAACTAACATGATTCAGTTTTTCTCAAATTGTGGATGTGTTCAGATTTTCTTGTCCATGAAGTCTCATGAAATTAGGTCAATTAATGGAAAATCAACATCTTTCCAATTCCTATCTCAAAAGAAGTATGATCAGAGTTCAAAACACAATTCAATCCTAAGCAATTCAAGAAAATCAAGATCTTATCAATTCCTATCTCAAAAGAAGTATGATAAAAGTTCAATCTCAAGCAAAACAAGGAAGTCTCGTAAAGTTAGGTCAATTAATGGAAAATCAACATCTTATGAATTCCTATCTCAAAGAGAAGTATGATCAGAGTTCAAAACACAATTCAATTCCAAGCAAAACAAGGAACAGTTCAAAACACAATTCAATCATAATCAAAACAAAAATTATGGATGTGTTCAGATTTTCTACTCTTTCAATAATGCTAGATACATGAAAGAGATTAGACACTGAGGTAAAATAAACCAGTTCAAAACACAATCCAATCCTAATCAAAACAAAAATTATGGATGTGTTCAGATTTTCTACTCTTTCAATAATGCTAGATACATGAAAGAGATTAGACACTGAGGTAAAATAAACCAAAATTGAAGTCAGTGAACATCATTATCATCATCTTTCAAATAAGGCCATATCTATATCTACGGAAAAGCGCGTTAGCGTTTGCATGAAACAGTCAGTCGTCGTCAATGAGCGGGTTATGTGTTTCCATGCCAGTTTATTGAACAATTCCAAATACTGGGGAGGGTCGCTCATATAGAAACCCGACGCCGTCATGATAACGTTAAGTCAGCGATCGTAAGCAATGAGCAACGAAAAGATTGTGTCTTTCCATGCAGGATAACAGTGAATCGTCAGACGTGAGCAATGACGTGGTTATGAATATTTTCTATGCATGTCACTAACAAGTTCGAGTGGTGGGGCAGCAACGAGAAATAAAGCTGTCAATCGTCAGGAATGAGCAATGAGGAGATTAAGTGTTAAGTGGGGAATGGCGCTTCGACTGCAAAAGCCACGCCCTGTCATCGTGACATAATTCAGACTTTCATGAATTACGAGGCGCATAGTTGGGGTCAAAATTTGTTCGGAATAATAAAGAAAGATTGAAATCATAAAAAAATTCATGATTCCATCATCACTACAGGATTGGAAACAATACAAAATCATCACGTTGCTTCGGTCACTACTTAATCTTGACCTGTCAACATATGTACAGACATTATGCCAATAAAAAAAGCTTGGTAAGCTTGTAAGTAGGGAAGATATTCATAAAATGAAACGCGAATACAACTGATTAGGTCAAGATCATCGGGCCAACCTACGGATCCGCGGTTCTTATTTTATTCGTAGGCCTGTCAACACGTATACAGACACTATGCCAATAAAAGAAGCTTGATAAGCTGGTAAGTAGGGAAGATATTCATAAAATGAAACGCGTATACAAGTGATTAGGTCAAGATCATCGGGTCAACCTACGGTCCACCCATCCGTAGTTCTTATTTTACTTTTGGTGGCTTGATCATTCGTAGGCCTGTCAACATATATACAGACATTATGCCAATAAAAAAAGCTTGATAAGCTGGTAAGTAGGGAAGATATTCATAAAATGAAACGCGAACACAAGTGATCAGGTCAAGATCGATCGAGTTTTTGGTTTGTGAAAAGATGGCCCGATGTCACCGCCCATGCCATTCACAGATGGAATTTTCAAAGTGTCGGCGTATACGACAGAATCAGCCGTCGAGTTCCGAGAAGTGTCGGTTCAGGGAACGGCATGGAGCATGCAAACAGAGGAATTTGAAGGATGAGGAATGGAGGCCTTACAATAAATAAATACATATTTTATATTTAAATATCTGTGCCGAGTCTATTTAATATTAACTTTACATTAAGAACAACAACCCATACCATATATGTAATTAAAAATAAATACATATTTTATATTTAATTATTTGTGCCGAGTCTCATGCAAATTGGTGTGACTAATTTCAATTTAAAAACACAAAAAGCTTTAATATTGTTAATTAGCCTACATGCACAAACACCATATTAATAAGAATAATATGTCATGCATTTTATATTTTTATAAGATCACGTAGATTACGTTCATTTGATTTGACTTTGGACATGGTAGTTATTCTAATGCATGTATGTTCATGGTCAAACTATTGCTATTCCCTTTGAATATTTCAAGACTTCAAAATATGAAAACTAAGCCATCTAGACTATGAAATGGATCTATGTACTCTGAAATAAAAATATAAGGGTTGTGTGCAATGTTGATACAAATCCAAATGATACACGTGGAATGCACAACTCTTACATTTCATACAATATTTACAAATTATTATCATTACACTAGCTTTATCAACAAATATACGTTGATAGACGTGGAATGCAACTCTTACATTTCATACAATATTGACAAATTATTATCATTACACTATATTTACAAATTATTATCATTACACTAGCTTTGTCAAAAAATATATGTCTATAGATTGGGTAATAAGCCCATTATTTCATTACACTTGTGTTATACTTTTCATTTTATATAATTTATGTAGTTTATGCCATACCAACATTAAAATTAGTAACAAATGCATTTTTAAATGTGGTTGATATTCGTGGATTGGCGTATATTAATAATGACAACACATTTAAAAGTGGCCGATATTTGTGGATCATTTAAAAATGTGGTTGTTACTAGCAGCCAGTTAGCCCGACGAAAAAATAGCCAAATTAAAATTTTAATAAAAATGAAAATAAATATATATTAAATTAAAAAATAAATAAATAAAAAAATAAAAACATATTAAAATAACTAAATTACATTAAATAAAAATAAATAAATAAATATTGAAATAAATTAAATTGAAAAAAAAAATAAAGTAAAATAAACTAAACTAAATTAAATTAAATAAAAGTAAAGTAAAGTAGACAAAATAAAAAAATTAAATAAAAGTAAAGTAAATAAAGAAAAGTAAATAAAATAAATAAAGTAAAATGAAGAAATAAAATAGAATAAATTAATTAAATTAAATTAAATTAAATTAAATAAGAATAAAGTAAAGTAAATTAAATAAATAAATAAAATTAAAGTAAAAAATAAATAAATAAATATAAGTGAAAAAACCTTAAATAAATAAAAGTAAAATTAAAATTAAAATACTAAAATATATTAAATAAAAATTAAAAAGAAATTAAATAAATGTAAAAAAAGTAAAGATAAGTAAAATAATTGATATTAAAGGTCAATTCAGAATAAAAAAATTAATTGATATTAAATAAAAGTAAAATAATTGTTATTAAAAAAAGAAAAGTAAAATAATGGATATTAAATTAATTGATATTAAATGTAAATTAAAAATAACATAACTAATATTAAAATTAATTGAAATAATTAATATTAAATATAATTCAAGAAGAAAATAATTGAAATTAAAATTAATTAATGAAATTTAAGTAAAGAAAAATGTAATTTACATTAAATTATATTAAATAAGAATTAAAATAAATTTAATCATTATTATTAAATGTAATTTAATATAAATTAAAAAAAAATTAAAAATTAATATTATATTAATATTAGTAATTAAATTTGTTTATTAGAGAAAACATTTAAATTAAATCAAATTAAATTTATATTTAAGAAAATTTAAATAAAATCAAATTAAATTTATATTTAAGAAAATTTAAGTAAAATCAAATTAAATTTATATTAAAAAAAAAAAATTAATTTATATTTAAAATTTACTTATTAGAAAAAAGTAAAATAAATGTAAATTAAATAAATCTTAATTTGAAAATAATTATAATCATGAAATAATTAATAATAAAAAATAATAATATTTATGGAAAATATGGGGAAGTATCTATGAATGTAATATGTGAAATGATATTTGTAAATGTATTTGGTGTTGTCAAAGCATAGAAATATAAAACATATAGTGTATACGATGAAGAAAAATAATAACAGAAAAAAGTTAAATGTTTTGAAATTGGAATTTCTATTGAACACTTACAAAACAATATATAGGAATAACTTTGATTTGGAAGAAAATGTACAATGCAAAAACATTATTAAACACTGCATAGAAATTTTTTTTGATAAAATTATTTTTACATGACGAGCAAGTTAAACCTCAGTAAATACATCATCAATTGAATCCATATTAGGATAAAACTGAGAAGAGCGAAATATTTTGAATGAGGTCAAAAACATTTGTAGGTGTTGGAATATTAAGTTCAAAATGCCTCGATTGTAATACTTCACCATCAGCTACATCATCAGAAAGAGTCATACTCAAGTCATAGAAGTAAAAGTCAATTGGACTGTATTTGCACATAAGCAAGTACTTATAAATTGAAGAAACAACAAAATATCCATGTTAGTTCATATTGATGGCTCAGCTCAACCTAGATAAAAAATTTCATCGCAACCATGTCCATGTTTTAAAGAGTTGGTTGACAAATTACCTGGAACCAGTGGAGTAGTTGCATATGTAGTATATTCTATTGACCATACTGTAGTCGAGCCTTGATTCATGAAAAAAAGTAGTTGATTGGAATGAATCGCTAAGAAAATAGACCATGTAGCAGGTGGTTGTTGAATAAAATCGAAGTCCAATTTGTTGTTGGAAACATCTAACCAATATATCTTGTGTGAACATATGGGGCCGACTAAAGAAACACCATGAGTATGCACCCAATACATTTTACCATTATACATAATGACATTTTTTGGAGGCAAAACATCACCATCTAGAGGAAATGTTTGTCTGCAATGCATGTGGAGACTCCTAAAAATGAAATATTTGATTGAAATGTGCTATAAACATGTTTGAGAACCACCCAATCATATTTTGGTTGTTGCACATTTCTTTCCACATTTTTCAACAGTATAAAAAAATCGTAATCACCAAGATCAAGACGCGCTATATATGTAGAAGTCTTTCTCAAAGGGTTAATTATGTAGTAGTTCCTTCTTCTATATGAGGTAGTGGGTAAGGAAACCAAAACAAGTGAACCACATGTAGATTCAACTTTATATCTATTACTAAAAAACGACATAGATAAGGATGATAACTTTCCCACTTGATTTATGTAACGTGTTTGGAAATGACTCTCATATTCAGAAGGAAAGTTAACTAAAAATCCAAGTTCTTTTTTTCCACATTGTTTCCATGACGGCCTAAAATTGTCATCTGATAATATTTGACTCCAATCCTTGCAAACGCTTTTAAAATGGAAAATAACGGATAAAGGAAACCATAGAAATATCATTTCAAGTATCTATGTTGGTAGGGAGCTCCATATGGTTGGCACCAAATCCATTTCTATAATATAACATAAGAAAACACATTAGCATAGACAATAACAAAGAAAACAATTTGTTTCATAAATTAGAAGAAAGTATCGAACGTCTTCATAACTTATGAAGAATTAATGCAGAAAGAACTTTTGTAAATGAGGAAATGAAAAACAATATGATATATAAATTTGTGCTATAAAAATATGTTATAAAAAATATATGATGAAATGGTATACAAAAGTGTATCACAATATTTATTAATATTATTATTTATTTAAGGAAAAAATGTACTATCTCATATATATTCAAATATAAGATGTTTATTTCAGAACCAATATTGATCCAACATAGGTAAAAAAATCATTGTGAGAAAAAGAAATAGAAGATTGTAAAGTCAAACTATGTAGAACAAAAATTTATTAAAAAAAGTAGAATGTGTTATGTAAATTATAAATATTAATATATGAAGCCTTTAAATCTACCATATTCGTTTATTTAAATTTTAGTAGTCAACCATATGGTTGATTATGATTGACTTTAGTTGACGAGGGTTGATTATGATTGACTTTAGTTGACGAGGGTTGAATATGGTTGACCATGATTGACTTTTAGTTTACCGTAGTTGACTTTGGTTGACCGTGGTTGACTTTGGTTAACTTTGGTTGACTTTGATTGATAATAGTTGGCTATGCTCTACTATAGTTGACTTTGTTTGACTATAGTTTACTTTGGTTAACTTTGTTTGACCATGGGTGACTATGGCTAACTTTTTTTTGCGAGTGTTTCCTATTGATCAACCTTCTTTTACTTTTGATTATAGTTGACTTGGTTTACAATGGTTGACTTTATTTGGCCATAATTAACTATTGGTCAATCTTGTTTAACTTTTGAATTTGGTTGGTTATGGTTGACTATTGTAGACTTTGGTTTACTATGGTTGACCGCGTTGACTATGGTAGACTATGGTTGACTTTGGTTGACTATGGTAGACTTTGGTTGACTATGGTTGACTATGGTTGACTATGGTAGAATTTGGTTGACTATGGTTGACTTATTTTGACATTTATATGGTTGGCTTATTTTGAGTATGGTTGATCATTATTCTTCATGATTGGCTATGGTTGTTTGTGGTTGACCATGGATGTTCATGGCTAACTATTGTAGACTATGGTTATTGAGGGTTGTTGACCATGGTTGAGCACGGTTGCTCTTGCTTGAAAATGGTTGACCACGGTTATTCATGCTTAGCTATGGTTAACCATAGTTTTTCATGGTTAAATATGGTTGACAATGGTAGATAATGTTGACAATGGTACACAATAGTTGACTACAGTTGACCATAGTTGGTTATTATTATTATTATTATTAACCAACCATAATCAACCATGGTCAACCATATGGTTGATTTTGGTTGACGATGGTTGAATATCGTTGACCATGGTTGACTAAGGTCTACCATGGTTGACTTTTGTTGACCATGGTTAAGCATGATTTACTATGGTTAACTTTGGTTGACCATGGTTAACAATGGTTAAATTTGGTTGGCCATGGTTGACTATGCTTAACTTTAGTTGGCCATGGTTGACCATGGTTGTTTTTGCTTGAATATGGTTGAATTTGGTTTATTGTAGTTAATGACAGTTAATTGTCATTAACTAATTCACTATGGTAAACTATTGTTTCCCATGTTTGGTTATGGTTTTCCATGGTTGAATTTTGTTGACTTTGGTTAACCATTTTTTACTATGGTTGACCTAGTTTAGCCATAATTGACTATTAGTTGACCATCGTTGACTATGGTGGAATATGGTTCAATATGATTGACCATGATTGACTTTGGTTGACCATAGTTGGCTATGGTTGACTAAGGTTTACATTGTTTAACTATGGTTGACTTTGTTTGATTATGGATGACTATGGTTGACCATACTTGACCATATTCGACTATGATTGAATTATGGTTGGCCATAATTAACTTTCATTGAATATGGTTGACCATGTTCTAATATTGTTGACTTTGTTGAACTATGGTTGAATTTGGCTGACTAATTAACTATGATAGCCCACTTTGTTTTTGTGTAATTAACTTGTTGACCATGGTCAATCATAGTCAACCACGGTTAATAATAATAATAATAATAATATTATTATTATTATTATTATTACTAACCAACCATGGGAAACCATAGTCAACGATGGTCAACCATATGATTGACATTAGTTGATGAGGGTTGACTATGGTTGACTTTGGTTGACCTTGGTTGACGATGGTTGACTATGGTTGACTTTGGTTAAAGATGGTCAACCATGAGTGACGATTGTTGACTTTGGTCGATTATGGTTGACCATGGTTGAATATAGTTGACCATGGTTGGCTATTGTCCACCATGGTCAACCATAGTTAATAGCCAAGCATGGTTTATAATAATACTATTATTATTTTTAACAATTGTAGCTAGTTTTTGTTGTTATTATTATTATTATTATTATTATTAACCAACCATGCTTAACCATGATCAACCATATGGTTGACTTAGGTTAAGGATGGTTAACTATGGTTGACTGTGGTCAACTTGGGTTAACCATGGCTGATTATGGTTGAGTTTGGTTGACCATGGTTTTTCATGGTTGACTTTGGTTGACCATGGTTGACTATGGCTGGCATTGGTTGACCATGGTTGACGTTTTTTGGCCATAGTTGACCATGGTTGATAATGGTTGACTGTAGTTGGTTATTATTAATACTAGTAGTAGTAGTAACCAACCAAGATCAACCATGTGGTTGATTTTAGTTGACTATCATTGACCATAGTTGACTATGGTCTACCATTGTTCACTTTGGTTGATCATGGTTAACCATGATTGACTATGGTTGACTTTGGTTGACCATGGTTAACCATGCTTGACTATGGTTGACTTTGCATGAACATGGTTGACAATGGTAAACTTTTGTTGGCCACGGTTGACTATCGTTAACTTTAGTTGGACATGGTTGATCAAGCTTGACTATGGTTGACCATGCTTGACTATGGTTGTCTTTGGTTGAATATGGTTAATGGCAGTTAACTGTGGTTGACTAATTCACTATGGTCGACTATGGTTGCCCATGGTTGACTATGGTTTTCCATGGTAGACCATTTTGGTTGACTTTGGTTAACCATTGTTGACTATGGTTGACCTAGTTTGGCCATACTTGACTATTAGCGGACCATGGTTTACTATTGTGGAATATGGTTCAATATGGTTGACTATGGTTGACCATGGTTGACTT
This sequence comes from Larix kaempferi, assembly GCA_027924585.1. NCBI lineage: Eukaryota > Viridiplantae > Streptophyta > Pinopsida > Pinales > Pinaceae > Larix > Larix kaempferi. Next base: position 3,689,022 of record BSBM01000131.1, read on the forward strand.
TGGTTGACCATGGTTGGCTATGGTTGACTAATATTTTTGTTGTTTATCTATGGTTGACTTTGTTTAATTATGGATGACTATGCTTTACCATGCTTGACGATGTTTGACTATGGTTTAATTTGGTTGGCCATAATTGACTTTGGTTGAGTATGGTTGACCATGTTTGACTATTCTTGACTTTGTTTAACTATGGTTGACTTTGGATGACTAATTGACTATGGTTGACTATGATTGCCCACTTTGTTTTCCATATTTGACTCGTTGACCATGGTCAATCATAGTCTACCATGGTTAATAATAATAATAATAATATTTTTATTATTATTATTACTAACCAGTCATGGTTAACCATGGGAAACCATAGTCAACAATGTTCAACCATATGGTTGATTATGGTTAATGGGGGTTAATTATGGTTGACCATGGTTGACTTTGGTTGACAAGGGTTGACTATGGTCGACCATGGTTAACCCTATTTAACCATGGCCGTTGTTGACTTTGTTTTGTCCTAATTGACTATTGGTTGACCTTATTTAACTTTTTTCTATGGTTGACTATGGTTAACTAATTAACTATGGTTGACCTTTTTTTTCACAACTGACCATTCATTGAACTTATTTAACTTTTAACTTTGGTTGGATTTGGTTGACTTTGGTTAACTCTGATTGATTTTGGTTGAGTTTGGTTGGATTTGGTAGGCTATGGTTGACCATGGTTAACTATGGGTGACTCTAATTGACTGATTAAGTATGGTTTACTGTGCTTAACCATGGTTGACAATGGTTGTCTCTTACTAACCATGGTTGATTATGGTTTATGGTGGTTGGGCATGGCTGACTTTGGCTTATATTAATATCATATGGTTTATTACGGTTGACTTGTTCACTTGATTATGGGTGACACAAGGGTCGACTTTAAAATCATATCGTTAATTATAATTCCATTATTGTTTTACCATGGTTGACTTTGGCTAACATAAGGGTTGACATTAAAATCATATATTGATTATAATTCCACTATGGTTGACATTTTTTTACCATGGTTCGTTGTGCGAGACTATGGTTGATGTTGTTTGACTATGGTTTAATTTGGATGACTTTGGATGACTATGGTTGGTTTTAGTAGGCTATGGTTGACCAAAACTGACTATGTTCGACTCTGATTGACTAATTAGCTATTGTTGATTGTGGCTAAACATGGTTGACAATGTTTGGATATAGATGACCATGTTTGACTATGGATAACAATGGTTTGGAATGGTTGACTTTGTTGGATATTAATATCATATGGTTTATTGTGGTTGACTTCTTCACTTGATTATGGGTGACAAAAGTGTTGACTTTAAAATCATATGGTGAATTATAATTCTACTATTGTTTTCCTATGGCTAACTTTGGTTGACATAAGGGTTGAATTTAAAATCATATGGTTTATTATAATTCCACTATGGTTGACTTTGGTTGAATAAGGTTGACTATGATTGACCATGCTAGACTTTGGTTAACCATGGTTGGGTATGATCGACTATCGTTCAATTTGTTTGACTATAGTTGACTTTGATTGACTTCGGTTGATCGTGGTTGACTTTGGTTGATCAAGGTTCACTATGCTCGACTATAGTTGACTTTGTTTTACTATGGTTTACTTTGGTTAACTTTAGTTGACTTTGTTTTTCCATTATTGGCTATTGATTGACCTCATTTGAATTTTTACTATAGTTGACTTGGTGTACCATGGTTGAATTTATTTGGGCATAATAAACTATTCGTCGACCTTGTTTGACTTTTAAATTTAGTTGGTTATGGTTGACTATGGTATTCATTGACTATGATTGAATTTGTGTAATTGTGGTTGGATTTGTTTGACTTTGGTTGATGTTTATCTTGGTTGACTAATGTTGACATTTATATGGTTTACTTATGTTGAGTATGGCTCATCATTGTTTTTCATGATTGGCTATGGTTGTTCATGGTTGAACATGGATGTTCATGGATGACTGTTGTCGGCTATGGTTGACCATGGATGACTGTTGTCCACTATGGTTGATCAGGGTTGTTAAATATGGTTGACCATGGATGTTCATGGATGACTGTTGTCCACTATGGTTGATCAGGGTTGTTAAATATGGTTGAGCATGATTTTTCTTGCTTGAAAATGGTTAACTACGGTTATTCATGCTCAACTATGGTTAACTATAGTTTTTCATAGTAAAATATGGATGACTATGGTAGACAATGGTTGACCATGTTAAACCATTCTTCATAATGCTTGTTCATGCTTGCCTTATGTTCATGATTGTTTATGGTTGACCATGTTTGACTATGTTAGAGCATGGTTAATTATGGTTGAACAAGGTTAACTATGGTTGACTATAGTTCACCATGGTTTTTCATGTTTTCCTTATGGTTGAGGTTTACCATGGTTGAATTATGTTCAGAATGGTTCTCTTATGTTTATTATGGTTGCATTCGGTTGGTTGTAGTGGTCCACTATGGACATGTTGCATTGTGATATTACCTAGGTTGAAATTTGTATTGCAATTATTCATTTGAATGGTTATGATGCATTGGAAATATAGTAAAGGGTTCAATACAAATGTAGCATTTTCGAAGCATTGTGTTGGATTTATGTTGAATGCAAGTGTTTCATGAAACACTTGCATGCATTTTAAAATTACAAATCACAATACCACCACTCTAAAGATGGCATGATTATTTGGTCCACAAGATGCTTGCACAACTTTGTTAAATGCTCATTGATGAAGGAAGGATGCTATACAACTTGGGTCTTCCTATGAATAACATTGATGGTGACATCCTCAACTCGTTGATGACATCCTCGACATCCTTGTTTCTTACCTTCTTGATGGAGGAATCATAGCCAAAGTACTGCATGTCGGGCACCTTGATGAGTGCTTTTTAAAAATTGAATAAGTAATGTGAGCCTGTTTACAAAGAATTACAATGCCATGAACATTGAGTAAGTAATGTGGACAAAGAATTACAATGCCAAAAACATTGAATAAGTAATTTGAGAAAAAACCTATTATTTGGCCACACCATATCAACAAATTAATTTATAATCAAAGTTTAAACAACAAAATTAAAAAATATATAATATTTTTAATAATTATATTTTCAAAATTATAATCAATCTATGAATTATTAACAACAAAAAAATTATAATAAACAAAAAAAAATTAAAGATCTATTAATTTTAATAATTATATTTTCCAAATATAATCAACTATTTCAAATCTAAATTCCAAATTCTTTACTCAAGTTCTTGTTATGAGATAATTTACTTATAATAAAATAAGATTAATTTTAAAATATTATGTTCCATAATTATATTTGTAACATTAATTAAGGATAATATTTGATAGTTTGGAATAGAATTCTAAATTAGTTTATTAAATTTTTATTTTTAAAATTATTTATTTGTAATTAATATTTTAGTAAAATAAAAAATTAGTATTGAAAGATTAAATGTGCTATATTTAAAGATGTTAAATTCTTTTAATATATATATATATATATATAATAGAATATCAATTGATAAAATATATGTTTGTGATGTTTATATATAGTATTAATGACAGAATAGTATACCAATTGATTAAATATATGTTTGTGATATATTGTAATATATTACATGTATTTAAAAAATAATTATATATATGTTTATATAACACTAATTAAAAAATAGTACAATAATTTATCAAATATATATTGAAATAGTACTTTAAATTTAAGGTTCACATAACATAGAATAGATGGTGAATAGGTGTACTCTTAAGGCACTCCTTACGTTAAGTAACTTGTTAAATTATTTATTTATAAAAAAAATAAAATCTTAAAAAATAATAAAAATAAATATTTACAGAACAAACATAATATTAAATACTTATTTTACATTAAGTTACCATATAGAATCCATCTAAAATTCTAAAAAACTTTAAAAAACACATTAAAACATTTTTATTTATAAATATTTAAACATATATTTTCTTTCTAACTATTTTTTTTTTTTAATTTTCAAAAAATTTCAAACAATATCAAATCACATTTTTTTTTCTTAAATCCAATGGATCCATTTCTATAAAGCACTCATGGGGCTCTCACTGCTATTTATTGAATGTAGATATTATGGCGATCTGATTCATAAATGAGAATTTTATGAATCTGAGAGTAGATATGATGATAATCTCACTAGTACTACAACACCAAGCTCAAGGTTTTAATAATGTAGAAATTCACACATTCTAATGCCTGTACATCTCATTAATAACGGAGAATCCCTCACATAAATCCACATCTATGTCACAATTGCTATACCTCTTATGTGGGAACCTTCATTATATACAAAGTTACTCTAGTTACAATCATACCTATGTCTCTTTATTTCTCATGGCGTCCATGTTCGTATTATAGAGGGATACATGTTAAGAAGGCTTGTTCTTGAATTCAATACTAATAAATAATTTTATTTTCATGTTATGCACATTATGCCTTCGTTATAAGTTAGATCTTTGATAAATGTTCTAATATGTTATGTATTAAATTACATTGTGTGTTGTGTTATTTTAATGTTAAGATGTAACAAGTTATTTTATTTTTACGGCCTTGAGAATTATATATGTGTTGTTAAAGTTTTTTGAAAAATAAAAAGTATGCTAATTGAGAGAGCATTAATGTAAAATTAGTCACAGTAGATTTAATGAACAAGTAAATCAATCACAACAGATGAATATAGAAAATATGGTGTAAAACTGTGCAAAACATGCATCAGTGCTCAATATCTCAATGAGGGTGAAATAATTACAATACAATACAGTAACAATAACTGAGCAATTCGAATTGCCTAAAGAGGTCATTCTAATCATTGAATGGAGTAGCTTGACTCCAACTAGGAATCCTCATCATCAATCAGTGGTGGTCATCAATGCACAAGAACCAGTCATCCAGGTGTCAATCTGAGTCTAACTGAGTGTAACATGTGTAACTGAAGTGTGTAGCACTGATATAGGGAAGTGGGCTCAGTGGAGGGTGCATGGAAGGCTAACTGAAGTCAGAACAAGTCATCTAGTCAATCTGGAGGTCAAACGGAGTGAAACAGTCAGTCGAGAGTGAAACTAGCCTCAAATGAGGGAGAATTGGAGCTAACTGAGTGTAACTGAAGTGGAATTGCAGTGGTAGGTGAAGAAGTACGCCCTTCTCTGGCAGTAGGTGAGAAGTGGGTGCCTTCCTGACTAGGAGGGCTAATGAACTGATGTAAGAATATCCCGGGTGCTAGAATAAGGTGGCTAAGGTGCTGTAGACATCAACCTCATGACTGGGATGCATGCAAAGTGCATGCAAACCCTAATTGCATGCAAGATCCTGAAAAAGATGATGTGGATATCCGAACAATTAATAGAGAGGATGCCAATTTCATTACATAGTTAAAATGGTCCTAAATAGATTGTGATTGACACTCATCATTTATGTATAATATTGGGATGTTAAGAAAAATGGTTTTCCATATCATGGTTGCATCCCTCCTACAATCGCACACTAATGGTGGCTTCATTGTATGCACTTATCAGAATGTGTAAAACATTGGGTGGGATCCCTCCTTTATGTTGGTGTTTCTCCAACTACGATACACAATAAGCATGTTTTGATGCTTGGTTCATAGAAAACCAATGACAACTTGCTTGCAACAAGAAGACATGCATTCTTATTTAAAAGGAGACATCTTGAAAAAAAAAATCAGTTGATGATCCATGGTATCAAATTCATGACGATGACTCTATTAGCATCTCGTATTGGTTGGAAAAGAATAAGGTAAATGTGTTTTTAGTAAATTGGGAATCATTCGTACTATGGATTTAATGATGAAATGATAAGTGGAGTAAGTTACTAAGTGTGGGCACAAAAACATCCTCGCAATGGATTCTATTGTTTTCACAAACAATTCTTGTTATATGAATTCATGAAATGGTTAGTTCTCAGGATCAAAATTTCTATGTCGATATTATCAAGGGGATTTATATACAAGGTTTACATTATATTATATACAATGAATTCTTGGATTGTTTTTTTGGTGGCCTAATTTACTAGGAGGTGTTATTTTTCTTTAATTTGAATTCATGAAATGCTTGTCTAGGGTGTTATTGTTAGGAAATGTGTATTCACAAAATCTTATTTGTGGTATTATCCTTTGTAAACCGTTTTGCCTTTGTATGCACATCAAAATGATCACATATTATTATTATTTTATTTATCAAGGAATACAATGTGAGAAAGAATTGTAGCATGATCGCAAGCACTTCGCCAAGATGTTTTGACTTCCTCTCCCACATGGAACCTTCATCCTTTCTTTTGGATGATGCTCGCATAGAGATGCAAATGATAGGGTGTGTGAATATCTTAATTTGTCTTTCTTTCAGTTCATTGTGTATTTAATAAATTGCCAGTTTTTCACTTAAATATTGTTCATCCACAATGGTGTATTCAACTATCAGATACTTCTTTGCATTTGGCATGTGCATTATGGTTGGTTGTTAAGCAACAAACCCATAAATTATCATAAGGGATAAGAGTACACAACATGTACATAAAATGTAATTGTGGAACAAAAATCCAAAGTAGATAAGTGTCATGTCCACATTTATCTATTTAACCAACATAGGGGAACATTTATAAATTCTAGGATTCTAATTTTTTTTCCATGGCCACATTACGAATTCATAAATAATCAAATGTGTGTGCATATGCATAAATGGAAAAAACAACGGAAATAAAATCTATCCACACTCACCCAAAATGCATAGACAAACATATCTATCACATGAATAAAAGAAAATCATTGCACATCCAAATACAAAGAGAATACTTATTGTAGCTGGATTTTTCACACCAGCTTGTGCTCAAGAGAACCTACTAAGGATTCATGAACCCTTAGTAGCAGTTCATAAACATGGATAAAAACTAAACAATAAGAAAATGATGTATGCAAATAACAAACATGAAATAGATCTAACTACTGCAGTAAAATGGCAAATTGACACCAACCCATAAATGAAATTTGCATTTTTATATTATATGGAAAACAAGGGTTTGCAGTAATGGTTACCTCAAAAGAAGAGGTAATGAGGGCCCCTTCAGCAGTACGAAGAGTAGTGTGTCGAATCTCCATAGTTCCTTTTTCTTCTCCAAATGCTCAATGGGTTGTCCAAGATTCAACTAACTAGGCACAAAAGCTTGAAATGGGAGGCTAAAGTGCAGTAGGGAATTTGGCAGCATGAGGGTATGAAGAGTGATTCATGTGAAATGGGGGGCCTCCATCACATTTTTATAGTGATTTTGGGTGGTGGGGTATTGGCCGATAGTTTTGGGAAACTAATGGTATTAGGTATTTCCCCCTTTTTTGAATTTATTTTGATTTTTTCCCTTTTTCTTTTATTTTGTGGATTTTTGGACCCTTTTGTGGGTTTTTAACCTTTTGTGAAGGAATTTAATTATTGTTTAGGGAAATAATGCTTTTTTTCCTATTTGGTTACCAATTTAGGGTTTTTTGGGGTTTTGGAGGCCAAAAATGTGGGAAAAGTTGACAAATGGGTTATATGACTAGGGAGATGAGCTAGTCAACACTTTTTGGGTGTTAACAGATTACCCCTTGATGTGTGAGGGAAAGAGCTCATCGTATGGCTGATAGAAATCATAGGTATTGACTTTTTCCATGGGTGTGAACATTGTGATGGCGAAGAGAAGAAAATGGTAGGAGACCGGAACATGTACTCCATACAAACTACAGAGGTTACAATTGAAAATACATGACCTCAATAATGGATGAGGAATAATCTCAAATATATGGACGAGGTGGGCATACCCTTACTCATATCAATATATACAAATAATAATGAGTCCCAGAAGGGACCTGGAAAATACATAGAGAAATACTGTGTACATCATAAAGGTCCAAAGGGGACACAAATCTAGGACATGCACATGGTCCAACCATGAATGATATGAAGAACTGATACATGGAAACAATGGAATCCATACTAAATGTGGTACCATAACAACTAATGCTCTGCTAGATTTGAAGGTGTCCAACAACTGTATGGACTCAATTACTGAGAGTTAGAATCTCCAAGGTACACTAAACTGCATCGGAACTGGACACTCTAGGAAGCATATAGTTGAATGGATTCCAAATATTGTCGCGAATGCAGCCCGAATATCTGCAGGAACATACAACTGGGGGGTTCCAAATAGACTCACAAATGTGCTAGAGTCAAGGGACATCCAGGGTCTTCGACCAATAACTGAAGGGACCAATACCTTGCACAAATATCAACAGTGCGATGACGGTGTTGAAGTCGAGCACGTGAGAAACAACCATGGTCTGTAGGCACTCACCACTTATGGAGATGAGTCTAAGGTACAGGGACCTCTGGGTCTATCCTTTGGAATAGATTTGTTGGTGTTGATAGAGGGAGACCTGCAACTACCAAGGAAATGATGTTTCCTTGATAGGAGCGTGAGGTGTACAACCAAGAGGTGATAATACTGGATGTGAGGCTGACAGACTGTGGGGGGATACGAGGGTCGCAGAGTGGGGGGAATCAAACTTCCTTTTTTTTCAAAGTATGACGACAAGGCTGACCTGGAAGCATATGAAACTGACTTCAGGGAACAGGATCATAGGTTAAGGAACCAGGGATTGTGACTACAATGGGGGAGACTAAGGGGGGGGAACTGATGAGTGATATCAGGAGACTCCAAGGGTGACACATCGCATAATACTTTGAACAAAGGTGACCATGCTAGGGGTGCTTCCATAATGGGGGGGACTAGATGTGATCTGTCGTGGCGCCGAGAGGCATCGTTTGGGAATTCTTCATGGTGTAAGGAGCTTAAAGAAGGGATAGAAGTGTGATAAAAAATGGTATTGTTGTGTGGATTTGTATGATCCGAGGACAACGTATGCTCATGAGTGATTTCAATTTTAAGGAGTCTGAAAGCAATAAGAAGACTCTAAATATGGTGATAAGGTATTGTCACGTGGATTTATATGAGCCCTGGATGGTGAATGCTCATGGTCGCTTTTACTTTTAGAGAGTCAGAAAGCAATAAGAAGACTCCAAGGGGTTTCTTTTCGTGTGTTAGTCTCCAAGGCCTGAAAAAGCATAAAATTATGCAATGAAGAACTCTTCTAGCCGATGTGACTAGAGTATTCATTTTTTGTAATTAGTCTACCATGTCTAGAAAAGGGTTAAACTTATACTAGATAGACACCCTTTCGGATACTATAATGAGCATAAAAGGAAGCAATGTTGTTCGACAACCTTTTCATTCTTTTAGGAGTAAGAAAAGAGCTTAAAAAAAACTCCCTGAGTTCCTTTTTTGTAAAGGAGTTTCTCGGCCCAAATAATGGATAAAAGTATACTGAACATATGTAACAACCAAGCAAGGAGGAAGTGTCCAATAAAGGGACAACCATGGGAACCAAGAAATAAGAGGTGGGGGGGAACACTAATGGGGCCTCCTTGCGGGTTGATGAAATGGTGGAAAAATAATGCAATAACTTCAGTAGGGATGGAGCAGAGGACTCATGGATAGGTTACGATATAAAAAGTGGCAAAAAACGACTGCGACCTATGTGGCACGCAAATCAAGGTGGCGAGGTGCATGGAAAAAATTCCCATGAAAATTTAAAGTGAGAAAGAAATTATCTAAATAATCATCATAGGCTCAGAATTATGAATACGACAGTGAAAACGGTGTGAAAAACGGAGGTCATTGACCGCGAAATGGTCAAAGCAAAAATTAGGGTAAAAATGGTTATAAATAAAGGAGAGCCCACCGAGCATAGGATGTGGTGGTGGGGAGAAATGGTGACCTATAGGGGTGTAATACTAGGCATATAAAATCAAATCAAATATACAAGTGACATGTGACCTTGAAAATGGTCGAGATCACGCATGTGAAAAAGTGAGCAGGGCTAAGTTCCTGCCCCCATGCTATGGGCATAGGGTTTGTGATTGTGGATCTCATATGTGTTGGGTTGATAAATGGGATCATTGAAATTCCAAGATAGATGTGACGGGGAAGGTTCAAAATTATTGATCATGCCCCCTATCCCAGGTTCGAGGTAATCTATTATGCCCCTTAACTCAGAGGTGTCAATGTGGTGCGGATGTTGTCTCAAAGAGGGATCAACATGGCATCGACCAACTACTGGCGAGGGGGTACCATGGTGCTGTGTTTCGTTGTGGCATACTGAAGTGATGATATGATGATGGGGGATTCCCCTTATGGGGTATATTTACCCAATATCACCAGCGAGAATGACGATGATGATGAGTATAAATTTTTTTGGGCCTGCCCCCATGCTGTGGACATTATGAGATTTTATGATGATATGTATATATGATGGTCTTCTTTTTGTTTTTATGATTTTATATTACTATATGATGTATATATGCATGTAGATGGTATGATGATGCATTTGTATGGTTTACTTCCTACATGTTGTGATTGATGTTCCAGTCTAGAATATTATTAGCCATTTGGTCTGCAACACTATTATGATCTCGTGGGACATTAGTTAATGCAATGGATTCAAACTATCTGATCATTTGTTTAGTGCGCATGAAATTTCTAAAAAGGCAAGGATCCCATACATGGTAAAATTTGTTGATTTGAGCGACAAGGAGCTAGGATTCAAGAAACACATGAAGGTGACTTATGCCTAACTGGAGAGACGTGGTCAAGAGATTGGTCACAACATCGTACTCAACCTGGTTATTGGTAGTAGCACCGATACACACTTCGTCGAGGTGGATGAACTTGTGTGAGGGGGTATATAATACCCAAGCTGTGGAGGCGAGGTTTGGAGACCACCTACTTGTGCCATTAGCGAAACCAACATAGAATGTTGGAGCAGGATCCATCTGTGGTCATGCATGGAAGAAAACTATAAGGTTCTAGATGCAAAAAGTGGAAAGAAAAAATAAGAGAAAAATATACAACACAGACTATGGGGTCCGAAAAAGTGTTAAGGGTAAAATCGTTTAAGATACAACCCGTTCCGAGGATTGGTCATAGGGTGCCCTTCAGAGTTGGTAAGGATGTATGCCCCTTTGCCGAGGAAGGTTTGGTTAATGTATGGGACTTTCCACATGGATTCAAACTTTCCTTTATCATTCTTGTCATGATCTTGGTCATAAACAAGTACTAGATTTCCTTCTCAGAAATTACGGGGGTGGACATGTTTGTCATAATTGGCTTTAGAGCAATGTTTGGAATCCTCGGTGATTTGTAAATCTTCCCGACGATCTTCGTTGGCTTGTTCTAAGAGGATTAAGCATTTATCAAGTGGTGAAGTGTCCGGGATAAGTTCAACAACAATGTGTAAAGCAGGAATCTAACACTCAATGGGGAGAATCGACTCTACACCATGAACCAGATGGAAAGGGGTAAAACCAATGGAAGTTTTAGTGGAAGTGTGGTAAGCCCAAAGTGCATAAAAGATCATATGGTGCCAATTGGACTTGTGTTGGTTTACAGTTCGTTGAAGAATTGTCTTCAAGATTTTGTTGATAGCCTCAACTTGGTCGCTCCCTTGAGGGTAATAGGATGAGGCATACTGGTGGTCAAACTTCAGGAAGGTGGAAATTTCTTTCCAAACCGTGTCTTCTAAGCATTTTCAATGGTTGGATACAAGTTGTTTGGGGATGTCGAACTGAGTAATAACATGGTTAAAGAAGAAACGTGCCGCAATTTCATCCTGGCAGTTAAATGTAGGCATGGCCTCGTCCCATTTGGTGAAATAGTCAACAGCCACAATGATGTATTTATGGCCATTTTCCGAGGTGGGGTTACACTCCATAAAATCACTGGCCCACTTACAGAAAGGATTAATAGTGATGATTGGATGAAGAGGGGTAGGAGGGTTCCTGGACTTGGGGGGGAAAAGATAGCAATTCTGACAATGTTTAACTGATGTAATGCAATAAGTGAAAAGGGTGGGCCATAAATACCTAGCGTGGATGACCTTTTGGGCAGTGGCTATTCTAGATAAATGGCCACCACAGGCTCCACTATGATAATCGTTAGGAACTTGTTCATCCTCGTCATGTGTGAGGCATCGATGTAAAATGGTGTCAACACCGTGTCGATAAAGGACATCGCCAAGGAGGATATAACGCGAGGCATGATAGCGTATGCGACATTGATCATCATAGTCTATGTTGGATTGAAACTTTTTTGTTCGCGGGTACACTAGGATGTCGCCAAACCAGGGGTCATCTGACGAAATGGTGAATAAGTGGTTGTCGGGAAAGTTAGTGATGATGGGAGGTGATGCTGACGAAGATGGTAGGTCACTCATGAGGTGGGCCAATGCAATGGATTTGGTACTCTTGGGTGTAACAAATGTTAGGTCATACTCTTGAAGGATAATGATCCATTTTTCCACACGGCCTTGAGGAAGATGGCGACTCAAGAGATAGACCATGGGGTTGGAATCTTCCACAACTGTGGTTCGGCTCATTAGAATGTAGTGGCGTACCTTCTAAACCGAGAAGACAACAACGAGGGAAAACTTCTATTAATGGGAGTAGCATAATGGTGGGCCACATAATGTCTGAATCACATAATATATGACACATTCTTGATGCACAGTGTCTTCCTGGACTAACGTGACGAAAACGACATAATCGGATGTCAAAATGTAAAGGATAAAATCCTTCTAGAAATTAGGAGGTGAAATCAAGGGGGTGGAATTCAATGCTTGTTTGAGTGCTTCAAAAGACGTTGCTGCTTGTTTGTCCCAAACAAAAGGGACACAAGTCTGAATCAAGTGGAGGAAACCATGAACTTTCGTTACATAGTCCAAAACGAAGCGACGGAGAAATTTGTCTTTCCCTTGAAGGCTTTGTAATTGGTGTAATGTACGTGGAAAGGGTAGTTCAAGGATGGATTGAACCTTCAAAGGATCAACAATGATCTCATTTTGGGAAACAATGAAACCCAATAACTGGCCAGCAGGAACGCAAAAAACACACTTGAAAGGGTTAAAACGAATGTTATATTTCCGAAAATGCGAAAATATTTGGCGGAGATCGTCGAGGTGGTTGGATTGCTTCTTGGATCGAGAGGTGAGTTCATCCAAGTAGAGTAGCATAATGTGGATCATGTCATGGAAGAAAAATGTCATGGCCCACTGAAATGTGGCCCCAGTGTTTTTAATACCAAACGACATAAGTCGATAAGAAAAGGTGCCCCACAGAGTAGTTAAAGCATTCTTATACTGATCTTCCTTGCGAATTTGAATCTTATTATCGAAGGAGAAACCGTCCATGAAGGAGAGAATCTCATGACCCACACATGCATTAATAAGTTGGTCAAGGAAAGGTGTAGAAAAGTTGGCTCATAGACCTATCTATAGTTAATCCGCATCTAGGATCACGAAAATCAGTATAGACGCGAATGGTGCCTTGTTTTTTGTTGACTGGCAAAGGATTGGAAACCCAAGTGGTGTAAGTAATGGGATAAATGAACCCAGGTTGACGTAGTTTCTCAATATCAGCCTTCACTACGGGTAATTTAGAGGGGTGAAGGGGTAATTGATTTTGGCGAACGGGTGAGACATCCAGCCAAGTATCGATACAGTGCTCAACGATTGCGGGATCAAGACGAGGAATCTAAGTGTATGAACAAGCAAAAATATCCTGGAACTCTTGGAAGAGTTCCTTATAGGAAGCAACTTCTTCTGGAGTGCATGATGCGCCTAACGTAATATTCTCCACTATACTGGGTGTGACAGAAATGTCAACCTATATGGTAGGTGATATGTTATCCATCTTGTCTTCCTCGAAGGCATTGGGGGCTGGGATAGGGTTCTTAAACCAACCCACTTGGTTATGGATGAAGGCCTGACTCAACTGAAAATTGATTGGCTGCAACAGGGGTAGACTCTTTGGGAATGAAGTAGGCTCTATGGTGCATGCAATCCCAAGGGAATTCTGGTGTAGTTAGTGCTTCGAGGATTTCTTTGTCACTAAACCTGAATCAGGGATGCGAAGGGAAGGATGGGATATCTTTCTTCACCATCGTCTTCATTAATTAACCATGTCAATTAACTATTAACCAACTAATATGCATATGTTAAACAAAAATAATCATACATTCATTCATCAAGAAATTGTGCAAAGTAAATATAGGACAATAGTTGTATTATATTATTGGAAAAAATTGGCTACAATCCATTACTACAGACTCAGCTCAATAGCTTAATAATCCTTCATTAGTACATTATAGCATGACAAAACATCATTGCATGGATAGTGCAAAATTACATTACAACAACAACTTTAACAAAAACCCAACATAACAACAATGACCATATCAACCAACCCAACCCTTTACAAAAAAAACTTTTTATAGGTTGAGGTTTCAAAACCGTAAATTGTTGGTAACGCACAGTTCTAACTGAACTTAACGCACAAATGTAACTGACTATCTTATGTTGGTGTGTAGTTGTAATTGACAATCGTATGTTGGCATGCCACTACTCTTAGCTGAAGCAAAACTTGGCACCAACAGGGCCCCAACACTATATCGAGGCTCGTCCTGAGACACTCTTCAATCCTTAAATATATCCTATTGGACCGAAGGAAACACTATGGTAATCTATGTAGCAAATTTGGATACTTGCATCTCCATTTCTCCTATTTCCTCTATCAGTTGTTCAAAATAAACGTTAAACTCGATACTCTCCTCCCCTTTCATAGAAACTTGATAGTCTCCTCCCCTATCATAGACTACGGATGTGGTGGCTTAGACTCTTCAACATCCTTGTTTGAATTTTCATGAACTTCAGAAAATTCCTGTTACTACACGTCGACCTTCTTTTGAAGGGCCATGATATGCGTAGTGAATTTTTATTGTTCAACGTGGTTGGTAGCTATCTTCTTAGTTAGGTATGATATCTCCTTCATTTCCTCCATATGATCAAGCACATGTAGACTAGCCAATTACTTCTTTTTGGTCTTCACCTTATCCCCCAATGTACTGATGCGGTCCTCTTTCAAAGTGAGCGGGTTGCTGGCTCTTATAGGTATGTCCAAAAATTAAAGCTGGTTTTAACCAACTTCGTCATTCCTTGGACTTGGTCCTTGTCTTTTTTAAATGCTTCTTCATCCTGTGCAATATGATTTTTCAGCTCAGAGTCCTCTAGTGTCCAGCTATTCTTTCAAGACAACGTTATATCTGCTCAAACCTGTTATCAATGTCTTAATCCCCTCAACTTGTTGTTCAACAGGTTATGGTATGATTAGCACATATGCTTCCTCCCGCTCTATCAAATACAGGTTTTCTATTGCAGTCACTGGAGATGCATGCACAAAAACCTATGTTTCATGTGTATGTTGTATCTAGTTGTATGTGCTACTTAGTTTCACTTGTCGTGCACCCATTTCCTGCGTTAGTACAATCATATAATCCTGAAGCTGTTGAAATGGTACTTATGAAATATTTAAGTAAAAGGTGATACATTTGGGTGATATCATCCTAGAAGCTTTTGCTTTGTTAATTTTCATTGCGTGAGGGTCTATACACAACATCCTCTATTCTTCCATATCCATGTTTTTTTGCTGAGTGTCTGGCACACCTTAGCATTCAATGTCTTCAACTTCCATACTAGAGCATCCCTAGCTCGGATTGGCCAACTGCAATATACCTTTAAGCTTGGTAAGTTGCTTAGTCAAATCTAGGTGAAGTACTTGCTTTGAATCTAAATTCCCTTTAATAGTGATTGTTATTTTTTGGAGTTCCAACTCATGTTTGGGATCCCCTTTCTTCTCAGTGAAAGGAGACATCCATTCTCTCTACCCCTTTGGCAGTGAGGTGCAATCTAACGACCCACCTCCTACTAGTTTCTTCCATTCTTGTTGGAGTCATTGTTCTTACCTTTATTGCTATTCAGGTTCTTCTTTCTCATCATTTTTTGGGTTCATGATGAGATTGCACCTCCGATTCTTATTTTTTGTTCTACTACTTCCTGGGTTTCCCTCTTGTTCCTTCCTTTTTCACTTCTCTTGCTGTCGAGGTGAACCATGCACTGTAGTTCCCTTTTGGTTGATTTTCTTTTTATTTTTCTCTCCCTTGGGGGTATCCAACATCTCAACATCTGATTCCTGTAGAATCTGGTACTCTAGTGTCTAGTCTTCCATCCGGTCCTTTATATCCTATTTCATAATACAGAAGGACATAATTTCCATTCTATCATCTAGCTTCATGTGTGGTGATATAAAGACATTGTGCACATCCATAGAAAATCATTCCATGGATTCATACTTTTTTATCAAGTATGGGGGAATTCAATATGATTCATCTGTAGCCTGAGTCATTTTTTTGTACTAGGTATGAAATGATATGGATGTCAATTTTTGCACTTTCCTGTTGCTGATGGTCTATTGGACAATGAAATTTAGTGCCAGAAAATTCTCATACACCTCTGTGTCGAACGTCTCCCACTCAGGTGGCTTCCAGACAATCATTGTACTGATAAACAAGCCCCATCAAAAGTGGAAGTCCTTGGTGATGTCCTGCACCTCAAGGAAATACTCTATAAACTCCTACAATAGATACTTAACCAAGTTCATCTTGATGCCTTGGGTTCATCCTTGCGACACTTGTGCACCACCTTGCCTGCAAGTATCTATGTGGTGAACTGAATTTCATGATATTTGATGGTTGGGACAACCACACCTATGGTGCCTCTATGTGCACCATACTTTTGATAAGCCTCTTCTTCATAGAGATCACATGCTCCAATTACTTCTCGAGGGTCTTCTCCTTCATTTGGCAATCCATTTTCTCTATGGATCAAGGTTTCATCGATCGCATGAGGATGGTCCAACCACATGTAACCTCCATGCATCTTGCTCAGCAAAAATATTATACACCTTATGATACTTTTTCCATGCGCAACGTACAACAATTCCAACAATTGCATATGTTGGAGTAGAATAGTTTCTTCTCCCATTTCTGCGCATTGAATGACTATGTAACCTCAACATCTTAGTGCACCACCACATACTCGAACAACAGTAGGTTCGAAAATGTTGTCTCATCCTCGAGGTTCAAATCATTGAAGGTCATAGTCATCTGTTTTCCCAGCAATTTCCCTCAGATGTCGACTCCCGTGTCCAATTCTATGACGAGAATCTCTATTGGACTCACTACCCTGGCCTTGGTTTGTTCTTTGGGTGTAGTAGAAGTCAGCATGTTTCCCATTTTTGCAACTTCTTTGTGCTCGAATCGGCAACTCCTCTATGCTCGGCTCTTCAATATTTATACTTGCTTCTCTACAACTTCCTTACTCACTGATCTACAGCTTCTCTCGCACCGCTCTACAAATTCCACACTCACTACTCTCCAAGTTATCACAACAACTCTCTAATGATAGCTCATATATTTTCTATCTTCCGTGGAACAAAATTCCATCCTCTGTTGATGCTCCTATATTTATATTTGACGCGGATCTTTGATGGCATCTTCTCTCATAATTTATGATGTCTACCCTACAATATAGGGAATTGACCGTTTTGGAATGCAATCCATCCCTTTTATGATGAGTGAGTACTTGACATGACTATGTGCCACTCCTTTGCAAACAATTACAACCTACTTCATGAATGCAGTGAGTTGATCTCATTTATTCTTTTTCTCTTTGCCACTTTTTCCAAATTTTAAAATGTGTCTACCCACCCGACTCATTAATTCGACCAAAAATAGAAATAAATGACTCTCTATCCTATCACATCTAACAACTATCACACAGTCTTCCCAATGTGACTACTGGGTTTTCACATTAACCGCAACAATCTCCCTCCCCTACTTTGGTAGTGATGCTCATCCCCATCAGTTGTACATTCAATTTGAAAATCTAAATAGACCTTCCTAACTTTATGTGCCAGATTTACCTAGACAAAATCATTTATGACTCAACTATGACAACTCTATGACTTAAATTCAGTCATCATTTACACTGACTCCTAGAATCTAACTACTCTAACCGATTTGATTACAAAGAATTGCAAATTTTGTTTCCCATGTGGGCCATAGTACGTCTTAAGGTGACTACCAATTGACGACCCCCTTCATAGGTTGTCTCACCAAGGTGGTAAGCTTAGTTTCGCCTACTTCTATGATGAAAAGGATCTGAAATTCACCCAACCATATCATCCTGAGATTTCATGGGTTCTTCAGAAACTTATTGTCATAGATCAACACTAGTGCACCCGGTTTCAGGGTCTTCCTCTTTATGTTCTTGTAATGATAGGATTTCTATATTTTCCTCTCCATGACTTGATTGAACCCTGCAATGAGCTGGTCTTCTTTTATTACCAGCAATGCTTCGATTCTTCCTGCAAGTGATTCATCCTCTATCATTTTTGTAGTTAGATCTATGCATAGGATGGAGACAACAAATTCCATCGGCACTACTGCTTCTTTCCCATAGACCAACCAGAATGGAGTGTGCTTCATGAGCCTCTTGCACATTTTTCTATATGCCCACAGTACTACTAGAATTCTTTGATCCCATTCATCCCACTATACATTGGAATCCTTTGTAAGTGCCTACTCCAAAATCTTATTGAATGCTTCCACTATACCATTGGCTTGTGGATGGTATAGGGTACTCTTTTGGTGGTTTATATGGAACTATTTTATTAGAACACAGATGGTGGAATTCAGGAAATGGATTCCTTGATCACTCATCAACACCTTCATGAATCCAAACTTAGTGATGATCTGCTTGAATATGAACCATGAGGTAGTCTCTGAGGTACAATCCTTTATTGGCAGCCGCACCACGGGGGCTTCACTCATGAGGTAGTATCATATCACATCCATTCATATTGAGGGTTTGAATACTCCTAAAAACCTCAAAATATATTGCCTCGTATTAAAGGGTCAAAGAGAGGGTTTTTAATTTGACATAGTAATATAAATATTGGGGGTTATTTTATTTGGGTGGGATGAGGAATAACCTCCAAATCATGGGATGTATTCATACCTCCAAATCATGGGATCAATTCATACCTCCAAATCATGGGTTGGATTCATACTAGTCCTATTTTTTGCTAAGGAATAAACTCCAAATCACAGGTTGGATTCATACTTCCAAATCATGGGATGGATTCATATCAGCCCTATATGCTGCTAAGGAATAACCTCCAAATCATTGAACTTATAAAGTGTTCTTTTTTTAAGAATAATTTTCTTCATGAATAGGATTTATCTAAGCTTTCATTGGCCCTAGGGACATGAAATGGGTAGTAAAAAATTCAGAAGAAAATAATAAAATTCATAAATGTGATCTTCCCCTTGATGACATGTGCTCTTAAATTCCTAGTCAATGTTAGTTTTTCAGAATTTACTTCAATCTGATCTAGGATCTTAACTAAGAGAACAACATGTACAACATATCTACATCATATCAAACATGGACATAATAATGAAAGCACACAAGAGACAATAGACACATAGAGTTTCACTGGGGAAAACCATAAAGGTGAAAAACCCCACAACTTCCTCAGAGATAGATAGAGAAATGATACAACCCAAGTACAAGAAATAGTCCTCCTAGCAGCAGCTTCTCCTCCTTCACAAGTGCGCCACTCTCCAATGAGAGTATGAGTGAGAAAGTGAATGATCAAATAGAGTGCCTCCCGCACCCTATTTATACTTGACTTGACTTGCCTAATAACCTTTACTAGGTCGGCCTTAACTTAACCACATAACATAATGCTGACAGGGCCGACCCCCAACATGGTGGTCTAATAACCCTTTAACCCACATGACTTATACAGGGCCGACCCGAACAAGGTGGTCTAATAACCCATAAAGTATAAGTTACGACACTTACAATATAAATGATGACACTTCCGTATAGAGGAATAATAACGTCTCTATAGGAATACAAACACTTCTGTATAGAGGAATAATAACATCTCTATAGGAATGCAAACACTTCCATATAGAGGAATAATAACATCTCTATAGGAATACAATATACATATATGAAATGCATTCTGAAGTTACAAATACATCGACAGTCAACTGTGCCTCCATCCATAACTAATATATCCTTTTAAATTCCTAGTTTTTGTTTGAATAATTTCATGTGATCCGTGCCTCCATTCGGTTGTTGAGGTTCACATTTTTATGACGCAAGCAATATTCCCATCCATATTTTTTCACCTATTGAATTCCTTGTGGGGCATTCATAATTTACTATTTATTTTACACCACTTGCAGTCCAGCTGGGAAGGAAGTGTTTGGGAAACTCCTATCTCCATAATTTTTTATATTTATATTGAATTTTTGTGCTCTTCCATGCATCTTCCACGTAGATGTGTAAATTGACCTATACATATTTTCTTAGGGTTTAATTTTCTACTCAGTTTGTAGTTTGAATTTTGATGGAGTTTAATTTATTAATATTATAGAAAACATGAACTCTCTATGGATATACTTGTATTTACATGATATAAAATTGGTAGATTGGCAGGTTGTGGTGTGAAACAACTACAATTCTCATATTTTCTAAGTATTGGACTATCAGTCTTTTACATTCTTTTTTACATTGATCTCTTGACTGAGTTTTCTTTTATGCATTTTTTCTTCCCCATTACTATTTTTTTGTGTCTTCCACTATCAAACACTACAAATTGATCAGTCACCCCTACAATCTTGGTGGGATCATTATTAGCATTATACTATTATTTTATTTAGCATCTTTTTTGCTTATACTAAGATGCATTAGGGATCCTGTTTGTTACAAAGATATAATATGATATAAAGGGGTATTAAAAATGGGTTGATAAAAATGGATTCCTACAATATCTGGTGAAACTAGGGGTTTTCTTAATTGGAAAAGTATATTGGGAGGGGGGGTTCAACAATACAATTTTAGGAGGCATTTTCCAATATTTAGTGAAATTAGAGATATTCTTTAATATCCTGTGAACGATCGTGCTATGTTACAAGTTCACTGAGTGAACCCATAGTGACTGGCACATCCTATGACCATGTTGTTACGTACTCTGTCGTAGTAATGATGTACCCAGTGCCAGTTTGCCATGCTGGTAGGTTAATGGGACCCACAAAATAAATCTCCCACTTCTCAAATGGATCAATCATAGTGACAGGGAAGGGAGGCATCTCATCCTAGTACAAAATGTTTCCAACTTGTTGGAAAACATCACATTGTTTGCAATATATATGATCCGCAATAAGGATCATAGGTTAGGCTCTAGGAGCCTAACCTCCCGATCCAAACAAAATAAGCACTCAAAACTCAATACACAACTAACTAACACAATTGAATGAGAAGAAGGAAAAAGACTAACTTGCATTTAGAAGAAGGCTTGATAGGCGTTTATATAGCATTACATAAAAGAGATCTCATTAATGCGGCTCCATTATTTAATAATAGATCTAGATAAATAAATAATGGGTTCAAGTGTGAACATGAACCCCTGTATAATAAGTTGGATGACCAATCCCTTAGTTATCCCAATTCACCCAATTTAAATGGAAATAATTCCTACTTTAATCGTCTTGGTTTAAGTTTCAGAGCATTGTGAATGAGTGTAGGATTCCATGGATGCTAAGAAACTGTATTATTGCTAGTCCACAAAGGAGTGTTTTTGTTGTTGAGACTAGGAGGGTGGAGACACCTGTCTTTCTAGTGATTGGAGTGTTGATGAGGCTAAGAGGGTGGAGACACCTAGATACTTAGTGTATTGTGTTTCATAAATGGGAGGGTGGAGACACATAGCTACCCCATGAAGCTAAAGACGATCCTTGTGAACAAGTGTGAGATGAGATTTTGTAGCTAGATGGATATTGTGGTAAGTAATAATTGTGATGTTGCATGAACTGGAGGAGGAATTGGGAGAGTCTCGTGAACTTTCTATTGGACTGGTGGTAAAGAAAATACTGTGAGAGTCTCATTAGTTTCTCTCATGTATATTCTTTAGTGTAGACACCTACATGCATTAGGTGGTTCGCCATTTTTTGTGGCAGTTTTGTTTTACTTTAGATTGATGTCGTGCATATATTGATGGGAGGGTCAGCTTCTCTTTTGGTTCAGATCTTTTTTATTTTTATTTTTTGAATGTATTCCAACCACGAGGCAATCATTTGAGTGCTCCCTCCTAGTTCGATGGTTGAGGCGCACATGCACATGTGGGGACAAATGATTCCAAAGAGAGGGAAACCTGAGTTCCCAGCTAGGATCACATCAGAGGTGCTAGACAGCAACGACGACTATGCATTGGACCTTATTCCATATATGTACACAAGGTTGGACTAGAGAGCATGCCACAACATACTTTTCACCCACGCTGAGCCATTGAATGATAGCGATAATATTAGAATTATGTTTAAATTAATCTAGATACATTTTATTGTCTTACTTAATGCAAACAAAATATATTCTAAATTGTTTTATTAAATTGTTTAATGAATTATCTAATTATTGTCGTGTACTATATATTTTGTAGACATTTGCATGTTCAATGGGGAGGGGCCTCTACCCACTCAGGATGATGATGATATGTAGGAGCCTGAGGTGCCTGCTTTTCTTAGACCCAGCCTATAATGTAGGCTAGATGATAGGCTTTGACGGGATGTGGCAGACATGTTGTCCACTGTAATGTCCCGTGTTTGACCCCATGGCATTAAATCGTAAATTATGTAATATTATTATAAAATCATGGTGAGGAGCTCAAGGCCAAGGCCCCACCATCGATTTATTGATGCATATGGTTTGCGTGCTAGCCAGGCACATTGGAATTCAAACATCATGTAAATATGCATTTTAATAAAATACCCAAAACTAGCTATGCAATGCAACAAGAGATGGGGGCATGATTTTACAAGGAATTGGGAGGGAAAACATTCAAACCCTTCGAGCCAATCAGGTAAAGCCAAGTGTCAATGAGAGAACCCATCAAACCCTCAACTACCCATGTTGACTTTTGTACCCAACCATTGATTTCTCCCAAGAGTTGGTTGAGGTAGTTAATGCCTTGGGGAAGGAGAGGTATGGCTGTCCAAATTCGGGTATGGGAAAGCCACCCTGCATTGGAAATCATGTTTTTCTTCTTGGGCAAGAAAAGAGCCATGAATTGCTCCCCAAGCCATTATCCATCAACCAGTTTCTCTCCCTCACGAGTTGGGAGCTACCTGGGCATTTTACAACCATGCTTTTCTGTGTTTTCCTTCATTCTCACTTGAGAGAAGGGTGTTTTTGTGTTGTATACCAGTGGGGAAGAAAGGGAATGGAATTGTGGTTCCATAGAGATAGTTTTGGCTGTTGAATGACTAGTGAGTTGGGAGAGATTTCGTTTTCCTCCCTGTGAATGTTTTTCCCCATCCCACAACTTCTTTTTTGGCTGGAAACAATTTGGGAAAACCCATGGCCATCTTGTTGGTAAATCCATTGTTTTGCTTGAGCTTGAGGGCAAGCATCCAGGGTTCAATTGTAGCCTGATACACCCAGCTGTGGACTGGCTTGGCTCAAATGAAATGATTAATTGGCTGTGAATGAGCTTGAATGTCCCCTTTTCCTTGTAAAAATCATGCCCAACTCGGGGGTGGCAATTGTGTTGAGAGATTGATGAACACAACTGGCCTATGGTTGGGTGGAGCATTGCAGCAACATAGCTAGTTTCCTGGGATCATTTCACAATGAAGATGATTATAGTCTTATATGTTTTTAATTCTGCAATGTTACTTCATTATTGACTGTTATGTTGATGAAGAGCAATGCATGATGGATATACTTGTAGTGAATCTTGCTTCTGCTGTGTTTATTTTATACACCTGCACATGTTTTTTTTTTGTTATGATGAAACTAATGAATGGGATGAATGTTTATGAAAGCCCAGAGATTGGCATCATGCTCCCTCCCTTGCATTGGGTCCAAAGGTGGGGACATTACATCCACATTGTTGGCTCGATGGGGATTCCAACATATACATGCACAGGAGATCATGTAATACCTTGAGCTTGTAGTATTGTGGAGGATGGTACCTCATGACCTAAGTTATTTGATGCAATATGTCGTTGGAGTATCCATCCTTCTAAGTGCTTAGAGGGAAGAGGACAATCCTACATTTGATGAGGGTGGTGATCCTCTTCCTCCTCCACCTCCTCTTCATCCTCCTCCTCTTCACCATGACAAGGGAGTTTCAACATCTTATGATCCACCTCCTCATCCTTCTCCTCACCATGACCACCATCCATTATCTACTCCTCCAAACCCATCCAACCCACCACCATCTCTTACTCATGATCCACAGGTCGAATGACTAGCCTCTCCTCATCACCAACATGGCCATTCATTATCTCGTACTCCACCCATATCATAGGATCCAGATACAATGGTCGCATTAGTGGGTGAGATACATCATCATGGAGATATTAACTATGCTTCTCTCCTTGTTGTTCTTTTCCCTGACAGAGGTATTGATGCCTCTGGCTCTACAGGTGTAGGTGTTGATGCCTCTAGCTCTGTTCGTATAGGTAGTGATTCCTATGTAACTTTCCATAGTTGGAACAAATATCCTATAGAAATTATCGGACTGGAGATGCATATTCGGCATGTATCTTGAGTTTGATATTATTTTTCACACACACACACACACACATATCTGCACTACAGTTTTCATGTTTATGTTTATTTATATGTTGATGTTGATGTGTATGTTAGAATGCGTTTGTCACATGTGTATGTTGGCTATGTTAGATGATGTTTATGTTTAGTAGGTGGTCATGATGATGATGATGATGGTACATTACATGATGTTAGGTGGTGGTAGTGGTGCCCATTTATTTGATGATCACATTGTCATATTTTTTATTGTTACGTATATATGGAATTTTTTTTTATGAACATAATGGGTTGTCAAATTATTTTATGATATTTATCTCCATGTGTATGATGTATTTTGTAAATTATTCTATAATTAATTACATTTAAAATATTCTATAATTAAATTATAATGATGATAATAGTTAATGTTCATTTAGATCAATTTTGGTCTATTGAACCTTAAGGACTAAAAGTAATTAACTACTTGGTTTGCTTTAGAGTTTTATTTATGTGCTCAAAATATTGGAAAGGAGCATTCCTAAATTAGTATAATTTTGATGAGACAGAAGGTTAGGAAGGTTCTTATTGTAACAAAACTTTGAAACTAAGATCTTATGTAGCTGTATGCAAGGAAATCTAAGAGGAAGTGTTTTTCATTCACAAAGATGACATATCCTTTCACGGCATCGATTTTTAGGAAAGTTCCAATGCCTTGTTTCACTATGCAATTCATGACAATTCACTCTTATTTTAGCTATGTGGATCTTTTTCGTTATGCTAGTTAACATAGAGATCTAATTTTCATCTTCAAGATCAGGGTTATTGAACTCCTAATATCTTAATTTAATTTTCTCTAAATTTTCATCACACCACAACTTCTCTTTGAACTTTGAAGCAATAATATTTTTAATATCATCTATATTTTGCAAAATGACATGACATATTTATGACAACTTCTTAAAAAAATATAAATATAAATATGTATTTAGAATTCCCATATCTCAATACCGGGAAAGATCCTATCTTGAAGGAGTTGTGATCACAAATATACCACGTGGGCCAAGGAAATCGCGCTATATGCAACGCACGTCCGGCATGAAGCAGTCAATCGCGCGACGTGAACGGGTTATGTGTTTCCATGCAACGTCACTAAATATCACTCAACACCAAGCTTAGACAGAAACGCTGCGACAAGCTTGATGCCGTTATATACATACTGGATGGAATTATAAGGCGCAGAGTTGGAGCCATGAAAAATGTTTAGACTAATCGAAATCATGAAATTTGCATGATTCCATCATGACAGCAAACAACGGTCTAATCTTATCCGTGCGGCGTGGAGAAGCCGCCGTGGAGAAAAAGACGAATAAAGGTTATGACGCAGTAAACTGCGATATTGTATCAAAAATACCAAGTTGGATACGATATATATATATATATATATATATCATGCTCGAGCATGGAATGTTTGTAGTGTTTTCGCGGTGGTGGAAGGCCCCTGCTTCATCCTCCAAATTCTTCATTGGTCTAACCATCTGACATACCGTCATTTGTGTCGAATGGCGCTGCACCGATTCTTCTCTTCTACTGCGATACTTCGAAAATTCCAAGCGTGAATACATGGGCGATGACATATTTACTTTCTTAATTGCGTCCTACTTTTCATTAAAAAAACCACCGAATTAACGAAACCATTGGCCAGTTATACCAAAGTCTTTTTTAATTATATTGATAAAGCTTTGTCATTCGTATTCTATGAAGTAGGCTTGTTTATAGGTTTTGTGTTTTAATTTATTTTCATAACTTTAAGAAATAGGACTTCTTGGCTAATCAAAATGATTTTAATTATTAAATTGTATTATAAAACGAATTGTAATTCATTTTTTAGTTTATATTATTTTACAAAAATAAAATATTAATAATAAATATTTATTTCAAATTTAAATTTTATTTAAAATATTTAATATTAATTATAAATTTAAAAAATAGTAAAAAGTTAGTATTTCAATATTAACTCTAAATTCAAATAATAATAATAAAATTTATTTCAAATTTAAATTTTATTTAAAATATTTTAATATTAATTATAAATTTAAAAAATAGTAAAAAGTTACTATTTCAATATTAACTTTAAATTTAAATATTTGTGAAATTTCATGATACATTTATTATTAAAAAATTAATAAAGATAAGAGTATTAGCTCCAACCAAGTAGTAGAGTTGTGTAAGCAATAAAGTTGTGTATTCTTGAATTGTGTTATACACGATTAAAGAATTCTTGAGAGGAGAAAAAATGTAAGTTCAAAGTTGAATAAAAGTGACATAATCATTTGAATAGTATTATTAATATTATTAAAAAAATTATTATAAAAAACTTTTAAAAGATTGTTAATTAAGAAAAGTATTTTTTACTAAATTGATTTTAATTTATTCTAGGTTCAATTTTAAGAATTGTTAAAGTAAAAAAATATCATCATATAAATAAAAATAAAATAAGATTTATTCAATTAAATTTAAATATTCTATAATTAAATACTAAACTCTCTCTCTCTATATATATATATATATATATATATATATATATAATTCAATTATTTATCTTGTATAAAATAAAATTCATATAATATAATATAAATTAAATAACCCTTACAATCATATATATTTTTATTTTTATTTTTATTTTTTAAAATAAAATTCCATACTAAAAAAATCCATATCAATTAATTACATGATAACTTAATTAATTACATTATGAACATTTAAAGGTTCATATATATATATAAATGTTGACCATTTTTCATGCATTCATTCCATTTCAATATAGTTTTTCATAATCCATAATCCATGACAAAACCCACCCTTGCTCTCATGAAATGTTTTAATTAAGGAATTTTTAATGTATATGTATTTTGGTTTACATTGTATTTTTTTTATATAAAATGTTTACATTGTATTTTTATATTAAATGTGACATATATGTTTTGTCCATAATCTATGACAAAACCCACCTTTTGCGCTGATGAAATGTTTTAATTATGTGTTACTTTTATTAGATGGGAAATTTTAATGTATATGTATTTTGGTTTACATTGTATTTTTTATATAAACGTTTATATTGTATTTTTATATTAAGTGTCAGATATATGATTTTTTTGCTATAAAAAAGATGTGTAATTTAATTTAAGATAATAAATGATGGAAATATAATTTGATATAAATAAAATGATATTTTTTCTTTATCATCATAATATTAAAATTATATTTAAAAAATTATCAAAAAATAAAATAGATTAATAAAATTAAAATTATTTTTTAAAACAAATTATAATAATATTAAAATTATGTAATCACTGTAGTTCCATTTTAAATTTAAATTTTATATATGTAAAGAAAAATTTAAACCGCGGGAATTGTAATATCTTTTTCGTTTCATTTATATAATCAGTGTAGTTCCATTTATACTAGTTTCGTTCATGACAAAACTATCAATCTGTTCAAGATGAGAAGAAAAATATTAAGGCATACCTTTCTTTAATTTTTGCACGATATGATCCTTCTTAATGTATTCGATTACTTTGACAGTGTTGATATCTTTCTTTTCTTTCCACCTGATCTGAACACTATCCTCACGAAATGAAATTCCTTGACTCTAGGTAGCTTTCAAACTTGTTTATGCTAATAATTTTGTTTCTGGAGGTGCTCTTTCTTCATTACTTCCAGTTGGAATCTAGGAACTTATTTCTTCTATTACAGGTTCACACTTGGAGTTATATTCTTCTTCATGTTTTCAAACTTTTCCCTATATAGCCATTTCATCTTGGAGTTATATTCTTCTTCATGTTCTCAAACTTTTCCATGTATAGCCATTTCATCTTGGTTATCACTAAGAGGTTGTTTCAGTATTCTCTTTGAATTCTTAGGTTTTTTCATTTTGTTATTGACTATATTATTTTTTTCTTATCAGCCATTGCCTCTTCAAACTTAAATCCTGACCAAAACAAGAAATGAGACCAAGACTTATGTTGTTTCTTCAATTCTTCAAGAACAAGTGAATTCACTAGACCATGATGAAATACACTGTGACTGGTATGCTTATGATTATTTTGAACTAGAATCTTCTTAAGGTAATAAGGAAGATTGAGTTTTTTAATTATTTTTATATGAACCAAGAACCTAATATGTGTTGATAATTGATGTTGTGCAGAATTTGACAGTGTCTATTTTAGGTTGCAAGTGTTTATTAAATAAATTTGCAGCAAACTTCACTGCATGCTAATGCATGTGAAGAATTAAATAATTTGCAGAATTATACAACAACCTACAGCTGATTTTACGGCATGTAAATAATGCCTTTATTTCTATACAATGTAATCTATATAAATATGTAGCTGTGAAGTCTAAAGATCAATGGGAAATAAACAATTAGGTTTTCTTTTCCTGTGTTTGATTAAAAGCTTCTCTCTTGCTTTCTGTGTTGTTTCATTTCATTGTGCTATTTTAAACTAGGCTCTTTTATAATCTTCATTTGGTATCAGAGTAGGTATTTTGTTTAAAGTTCATAATGTCAAATTCTAACTCTTTGCCAATTCCAGAATTTGATGGAAGTGATTATGATTATTGGTGCATCAAGATGATGACCTTTTTGATAGGAAAAGATTTATGGGAGATTGTAGAATCAGGTTATGAAGAGCCAGCTGATTGGAACACACTTACAGCCAGTGATAAAACAACTAAGAGAGAAGCCAAAAAAAAGAATGCCCAAGCTTTATTTCATATTCAAATAGCTCTAGATAAAAGCTTATTTCCAAGAATTGCAGGAGCAAAGTCAGCTCAGAATGCCTGGAAGACTCTACATGAAGCTTACCAAGGCAGTTATCAAGTTAAAGTTATCAAGTTACAGACACTGAGGACAGAATTCGAAAATTTGAAGATGCAAGAAGGCGAGTGATTATTGTGTAAGAGTAAATGATGTTGTCAATAAATTGGCTACTCTAGGAGAAACTATTGATAAAGAAATTGTGATTAAAAAGGTGTTGAGGTCTCTAACACCAAGATGGAACCATGTTGCTATATTCATTGAAGAAAGCAAGGATTTGACTAACCTTCACTTTGATCACCTAGTTGGATCTCTTATTTCTCATGAAGAAAGAGTGAGAGATTCATTTGGATAAAGTGATGGGAAATATTTTTCCACAAAGCTATAGATTACAAAGAATGCAGATGCTAGTTCTAGCTCTAGAAGAAACCAAGCCTAAGGTAAAGGTCAGTATCATTTTTTTCCAAGAGGAGATAGAGGAAGAAGAGGTGGTTTCAGATGAAGAGGTAGATGCAGATTTGATAAGAAAAACATCCAGTGTTATCATTGTCAAAGGTATGGTCATTTTGAAAGGGATTGCAGATTAAAAGAAAACAAAAGTGTTAATTATGCTCAAGAGGGTGATGATGCTTCTCCAAACAATTTGTTTTTATCTTATGGAAAAACTGAAAATACAGTTAAAGATGTTTGGTATTTAGATTCAGGTTGTTCTAACCACATGACAGGAAATTGCAAGCTTTTCTCTACAATGGATGAAAGTTTCAAATCTAATATCAAACTTGGTGATAAAAAGACCTTAGAGGTTTCTGCAAAAGGAGATATGGAATTCCATACAAAAGAAGATATGGAAAGTGTTAAAGATGTTTATTACACTCCACAATTAAAGCATAATTTATTAAGTGTTGGGCAGCTGTGTGAAAAGAATTACAGAGTTGTGTTTGATGATAGACAATGCACAATTTATGATAAGAATCAAAGCAATAGGGTGGTTACAGTTGTGCCTATGTCAAAGAATAGGATGTTCCCATTGAAGTTTGGAGAAACTAGCATCAAACTTGCTATTATGGCATATGAGGACAAAGGTTGGTAGTAGCATCTCAGGTATGGTCATTTGAATTTTCACAGTTTGAAGCTTCTAACATCAAAAAAATTAGTTTATGGTTTGCCTAAGGTTGAAGAGCACAAAGAGGTTTCTAAAGGATGTGCTAAAGGAAAACATGCAAGAAAGAAATTTCCTAGAGGCAAGGCATGGAGGGCCCATTATCCACTTTAGCTAGTTCATTCTGATATTTGTGGTCCTATGCAGACATAAAGTTTGGGTAAGTCATCATATTTCATTACTTTTATTGGTGATTACTCAAGAATGTGTTGGGTTTATTTTTTGAAGAGCAAGGGTGAAGCATTTGATACATTCAAGATATTTAAAGCCCTTGTAGAAAATGAAAGTGGTTACAAAATAAAATGCTTAAGGACTGATCGTGGAGGAGAATTTTGTTCAAGAGGTTTTCAGAATTTTTGTGATATGAATGGCATTAGAAGACAACTCACCACTGCTTACACACCTCAACAAAATGGGGTAGCTGAAAGAAAGAACCGTACATTGGTGGAAATGGCAAGGAGTATGTTACATACCAAAGGATTAAGCAATTCCTTTTGGGGTGATGCAGTTCCTACAACAGTGTATATTCTCAATAGAAGTCCCACTAGTGCACTTCACATGATGACTCCTTATGAAGCCTGGTATGAGAAAAAGCCTAATGTTAATCATTTCAAAGTTTTTGGTTGTTTAGCCTTTGTTCATGTAGCTGATCAAAAGAGACAAAAGTTAGATCCAAAAAGTGAAGCATGCATTTTTGTTGGATATAGTGAGCAAAGTAAGGCTTACATGTTGTATAATCCTCTCACCAATCGCATTGTTGTGTCAAGAGATGTAATTTTTGATGAAGGGGGAGTTTATGGTCATCAAAAAGACCATGTTGAGAAATCAAAATCTGGTTTGGATGGTGATATTATTGATGATATTAATAATGAGAATCCCACTAATGTTTCAGTTCCAAATGCTGCAAATCCACCAAGTAGCCCCTCATCTAGTTCTCCATATTCAAGTCCAAGTATTGCAAGGAAGGTGAAAAGATTGAATGAAATTTATCAGAGAAGTATAAGTCTGGCACATGAAGAAAATCCAAGAGGTGAGACTGTAAATTTTGCTTTATTTTCACAAGTTGATTTTGAGCCATCAAGTTTTGAAGAAGCTTCTACTAATGAGGTTTGGGTGCAAGCTATGCAAGAAGACATAGATTCAATTCATAGGAATGATACTTGGGAGCTTACAGATCTTCCACATAATAAGAAAAAAATTGGTACTAAATGGGTCTACAGAAAAAGTATAACAGTGATGGGACTGTTGAAAGACACAAAGCAAGGTTAGTTGCTAAGGGATTCACACAGAAGTATGGCATTGATTATGAAGAAACCTTTGCACTTGTAGCAAGGCAAGAGACTATCAGAATGTTGATTTCACTGGCAGCACAAAAGAAATGGAGCATTCATCACATGGATATGAAAAGTGCCTTCTTGAATGGGTACTTAGAAGAGGAAGTCTATGTGGAACAACCACAGGGTTTTGAAGTGCAAGGAAAAAAACATCAAGTCTACAAGTTGAAGAAGGCTTTGTATGGACTAAAGCAAGCACCAAGAGTCTGGTATGCCAGGATTGATGGATATTTTCAAGAGAATGGCTTCAAAAGAAGTAAGAGTGAACCTACCCTTTACTATAAACAAGAAGGTAATGATATTCTTATTGTCAGTTTATATGTTGATGATTTTTTGTATATGGGTAGCAGTTCTAAGATGAAGGATGAATTCAAATTTGCTATGATGCGTGAGTTTGAGATGAAAGATTTAAACCTCATGCAATATTTTCTTGGAATGGAAGTTTATCAAAGTGAAGATGAAATTTTTATTTGTCAGACAAAGTATGCAAAGGATATGTTGAATAAATTTGATATGGCTGATTGCAAACCATCTCCTACGCCAAATGCTCATGGAGTTGTGTTGTGTAGAGATGATGGTGCTGAACTAGCTTATGAGACAGTTTACAGAAGTATTGTTGGAAGCTTAATGTTTCTAACACACACAAGGCCTGATATTGCTTATTCAATTTCACTTGTTTCTAGGTATATGACAATGCCATCTGAAATGCATATGAATGCAGCTAAAAGAACTCTGAGGTATGTGAAAGGAACTCTAAATTTTGGCATTCATTACTATACTTCTAAGAGTTTTGAATTGGTTGGCTTCAGTGATTCTGATTGGGGAGGTAGTTTGGATGATAGAAAGTCTACATCTGGTAACTGTTTTTCTTTTGGTTCTAATTTGATCACTTGGAGCTCAAAGAAGCAAAGTATAGTTTCTTTTTCTTCTACAGAAGCAGAATATGTTGCAGTCACCTCAGCAGGCACACAAGCATTGTGGCTTAGAAAAGTTCTTGAAGAAATTGAAGAAAAATAAATTCAACCTACAGTCATTTTTTGTGATAATATGAGTGCCATCAAATTGGCCAAGAATCCAGTACATCATAGCACGACAAAACATTTTGACTTGAAGTATCATTTTATTCTAGATTTTGTCCAAAAGAAGCAAGTTGAATTGAAATACATCAACACTCAAAAACAACTAGCACACATCTTCACTGAGGCAGTCTCAAACGCCCAATTTTTTATTCTCAGAGATCTTATTGTGAGCCCTCTCAGCATCAAGGGGGAGTCTGTTGATAATTGATGCTATGTAGAATTTGACAGTGTCTATTTTAGGTTGCAGGTGTTTATTACATAAATTTACAGCAAACTTCACTGCATGCTAATGCATGTGAAGAATTAAATAATTTGCAGAATTATACAACAACCTACAGCTGATTTTACGGCATGTAAATAATGCCTTTATTTCTATGCAATGTAATCTATATAAGTATGTAGCTGTGAAGTCTAAAGATCAATGGGAAATAAACAATTAGGTTTTATTTGTTTGATTAAAAGCTTCTCTGTTGCTTTCTGTGTTGTTTCATTTCATTGTGCTATTTTAAACTAGGCTCTTTTATAATCTTCAATATGATACATAAAGATAGTTGCAAACCTCTCTTCATAGGTGACATAGCGATGCACAATGGCCAAGATATCCCTCCATTCTTCTTTCAGAAAACTTATGTTAATATCGTTACTCCAATCAGGGGTTTGATGTCGAGGCAAGAGAAATTGGTTATAATTGGTGTCTACAAGTTGTTTGTTTTTAACCATTTTTCACCCTTAGCAGCAACACCAGTCGCGGTTGATATGAACTCCTTAGAAATTTGGAATTTGAAGCCCTCAAAGAAAAATGATTTGTGACTTCAAGACAAAATTCTTTGTGAATTCAAATTTATACCCTTGGATTCTCTCACATAGTGAATATGAGCCAAATTCCTTTAGTCTCTGTGCACAATGCGAGAGCATTCTGGTCCAATCTGTATTTTCTAGATGGAACTTGTGCAATTTTCCACCTCGACCACTCGCTCTCTTCATCTCCGTGGGAATTCAGTCATTCAAACTGAGGAAGGCATGATTGAACTAAACCACATTCAAGAGAAAACCGGTCTTCTGATAAAAAATTAAACTGATGCATGATGCATGTATCTTGGACAACGATCCACGATCTCCAAAACATTTAACACTTATCGCAGGACATAGTTGTTATAATTTGAAATGAAATAGATTCAAATCAAATAATGAATGAATAAGAAATAGGTTATGGAAAAATCTTTAATAATTGAAACATTTCCCAAAACATCACCTACAATTATTATTTGAGTACCGATTTAATTGACCTTTGTCATATCAGAGTTTTCCGGCAACACGTATGCAAAGAGAAATTAGGATTTCTACTGTTGGATTGTTTTGAACATCGAACCTTCATATTTGACATTTAAAAATTATCCTTTGTCCTAATTTAAGACCTGCAAGGTTATTTTAAAAGAAATAAATTTTCTCCAAAGAGATTAGCTGATAGTAAGAGCCAGGCTAAACCATCAATTAAACTAAAATACAATACAATTTAAAAAAAGAACCACTCTACAATTGGAAACTTGACTAATTCTAATAAATTCAAGGGGTAACTTGACTAAAAGGAAAGGGGTAACTTGACTAAAAGAAAAAAAATATAAGGAAAGGATTTGGGATGATAGGTCTAGGTCTAACACATACAAATTCACTGATCAAAATTTCAATTGTTGTCACATATATTCGACTACAGCGAAGGACAAAGCACTGTATTGTAGTAATTTTTGTGTAAGTGGACTTCAACGGTAATATAATATATGTTGAAACCAATTTAACTTAACATGGATGTTCCCAATGTTGAATACTGAGGTCTAATACATACTTAGCAAATATACACAATTGTAATTATATCGTGTCTATCCTTCTTTTAACTAGATGAAAAAAGTATGAAAAGAACACAACGACAGTGAATATACAAAATGGTAATTATCTTATGTCTATCTTTATTTTAACTAAATGAAAAAAGTATGCAAAAAGCACAACTTTTAGTCTCATTATACAAAATGAGAACTTGAATTCACTCCTTTCATGCTCAAGCTACACTCACACATATCTATCCAAGGACTATTAGAAGTAATGATTAATTTGGAGTTTGTTTTTGGTTTGTTGGAGATTGTTGAGAGATTCTCTCATCCCCTCTCCTCAAAATTAGAATCAGTTGGATCTCATAGATCGCTATATAATTGTATCAAGTTTGAAGATAATACAATAGTGTGTGTAAAAATGCTTGCTCCTCTAATTTATAAGTTGGTATCAAAATAGGGATTGGCCTAATTCCCTGACGGGATTTTATTGTGCTGTAGGAGTATATTATTGTGTGTTAAGTGTCCCTATGTGAGTTTATTATTGTTGTGCAAATATTTTTGTGTATTGTAATTTGCTTGTAAGTGTTGTGTGAGAAGATTGTTGCCGCAAAAACTAAATCTGACAGGTTTGTGGAGGATGAATTGAAATCTAAATATTGTAGGACCAAGGAGCCCTGTGAAAATCCTAAAGAGCTTGCTCTTATTTGTCAACTATGTTGTTACCTTTCCATACACGCTCAATCCATCAAGCGCCCAGTCCAAGACGAGAAGAGATATTCAGAATTTTTTAATATTCTACAGGGATTTACTTTGAGAGATGCATTCAGATCATGAAGATAGTGAATCATATTTCTATTTCCACTATGGGGAGGGATGCAGAACTGGGTCGACAATGTATTAATCCAATTAATTAATGTGATTCGTTTACTGTCAGTGACTGCTGTCAAGTGAGGTGAGATTCAAAGCATGTGCTGGAGAGAGATCTACTTGAAATTAATGGACATTAAACTTGCTATCATTGTGTATGGTCGAATCTCATTGATTTTTTTCTTTTCTTGATACCTTAATCATGGTTACTACTACAAGAATGTCTTAAAATTCCCTTCGAGATTGTGATAAGCTTCTTATTAACTATATATTAGCATTATTGGGTGTGCATCCTCTCTCGAATATGTGAATAGATTGTGTTTTTTAATGAATATAACGATTTATGTCTTTTAGCAAGAACAATGTGTCATTGATGGTCAGAAGCAGTTGCAATTTTAATGGATTAAGTGGTAAGCTTGAAGATGATGGTTGAGAAAGAGTATTAATATGGAAGATTTCAGAGTGGGTAGAAGTGTTGAT
The DNA here is from genome assembly GCA_027924585.1 of Larix kaempferi. Classification (NCBI taxonomy): domain Eukaryota; kingdom Viridiplantae; phylum Streptophyta; class Pinopsida; order Pinales; family Pinaceae; genus Larix; species Larix kaempferi. The sequence continues at coordinate 3,725,252 of BSBM01000131.1, forward strand.
AAAGACGAGACAAAAAAATCATAATTCAAAAATGTTGTTATTTATAATGTAATCATTAAAGAAAGGTGTTAGAAATAATGATTAATATACAGTTTGTTTTGGGTTTGTTGAAGATTGTTGAGAGATTTTCTCAACGTCTCTCACAAAAATTAGAATCAATTAGATTTAATAAATCACTATATAATTGCACCAAATAGAAAGATAATACAAACGTGTATGAAGATTTGTGTGTGTAAAAATGTATGCTCCTCTAATTTCTAAGTTGTAGAATTTTATAGTAAAATTTAAAGAGTTCCTTATATGTTATCACATGTTGCATTGATACTACTGTAACACCCATTATTTTGGTTTTCGATTTTCCATGAGATATAGATAAGATTGCAAAAAGAGTTTGACCTTTAAACTTTGAAATGTTCTTTCATTGTATTTTTTTATACGATGTTACCTTGCATTGACCTCTTAGAATCATAATAAATTATTATTTTATTATTCTCAAAACTATATTTGTTAGAATGTTGACCCTTTTTCACTTTATAATCCCTTTTTTATTATTTTTTATTGTTTTCTTCATAAAACTACTTAATTGATGTACTTTGATTTGATTAATTGATGTAGTTTGATTTGTTTAATTGTTAACGATAAGAAAATGAAATGGATGGAATATGTAATAATATACTTAATTGATGTAGTTTGATTTTTTTAATTGGTCAAAGATAATAAAAAAATCTAATATGAAATGGGAATATTAGTTATGTTTTTTAATAGTTATGAGCGACAGTGTTTTGGTTTAATATGGAATAGGAATATTAGCTATGTTTCTCTTATGATCGATGTTGTTGATGATCAACTTTGATCTATCGAACTGTAAGAAGGTTATTACTTGGTTTGCTTTAAAATTTTGTTCCTATACTCAAAAAGATTAGAAAAAAGCTTTCCAAGATCACTATAGTTTTGGCAAGTCACGAGGTTAGAAATGTTTGTATTGTAGCAAATACTATGAAACTCATATCTAACGTGGGTGTAAGCAAGACACTCTAAGAGAAAGTGATTTTCATCCTCGACGCTCATAGACTCACAAAGATGGAAAACCCTTTCCTCCCATGGAGTTTTGGGAATAGACCAACATCCTATTTCGCTATGGAACTCATGAGAGTTCGTTCTAATCTTGGCTATATTCATTTTCTTCTTTGAGATAGTTACTATCGAGAGAATTTCTTCGCACCACAATTTCCACAATTTCTCTTTAAACTTAAAGAAATAATATTTTTAACATTATGGATATTATGCAAAGTGTTAAGCTAACTATGTTGATGTAAGAAACAATGTAGTCTACAAAAATATGCAAACCTTTGTTGCATTGCAACTTTCCTTCTTTGATTTGTTTGATATGAATAGTGTTTTTATATATGTTTTTTGTTTTATTACTATAACAACATGACGACTTCACATTTTTTATATTTTATTTGATTTGTTTGATATGAACAGTGTTTTTATATTTTTTTTGTTTTATTACTATTACAACATGATGACTTCACAATTTTTATATTTTATTTGATATGAAGTAGTTTTTTAATATATTTTTAAGTTTTATTATATAGTATGAAGTGTTAATTTAAATATATTAATAATTTTTTTTTTTTTTATAGGTAAGAGAGAGACAAAGTTCTATTAATAAAGTACAGAATGTACATAAAAAGTACAAGGAGTCCAAAAAGGACTAGAACATTCCAAAATCTCATCCCAGTGGGGAGGATGGAGACTAACCAAATTTACCACATCAACCACAAGGAGTCGAAACTAGTTTTACAGAGATAATCACAGACATCAATAAAAACCTCCAAAGGTTGGTAGCCAAAACAATGCTAACTGAGATAATAGGAAAGGAATTGAGATGTAGAAGAGATTAAAGCCTCGCTATAGAGCCGAAAAAACTACCAGTAATAACCAACGAGAAACATCGGGTCGAAGCATAATCAAAGCATAACACAGCAAAAACCCAACCATCCGAACCATGCCGACCTACTGCTCCGAGTTTGAAGTCCCAGGAACCCCGTGACTGGTGCCCTGCGGAGGTTGGATGCTAAGGTCCTCCATCAAAGCTTCCAGAGTCCCGGTGTTCTCCATTTCGATATGTTGATTCTCCTTCATACCTACAATGACATCTTGCATATTACGAACAATATTCTCCCTGATGTGTAATTCATGGGCTAGTAGAATCCTGCAAGCCTAGAAGGGCCTAGCCATAACCTGATGACCCAGACGAGTCTCAACCTCTTCCAACAGAGCAATTTCCAGGTAGGCTATCTGGTTACCAATGTCAGACATCATTTCCCCTAGATATAATTATGCCCAATCAAAATTCATAGGGTTAGCATTCTCTTGGGAATTGAACTGAGTAGAAGGACCTTCACTAGCATGTATCCCCCTACCCCCAGGATTTCTTCCCATCCCATGGAGATTGCTCAAATAGATACGGGGAGGCGTTATTCTCAGAAAAATAGACCCAGACGATGTCGAAAAAACAACTTTGATATGAAGCCAGTTACTCTACAAGTTAAACTCAAACCACATGTCGGGTGGCAAGGATAAGCAGACGATATTAGAATTGCATCTCTGTCCCTTCTTGTCATCATTCGTTGATTTATAATACTCGTTCCTGTGTCCAGAAATGGGAAGAGTACCCCTCCATAAAATCTCATGAGTGCTCGAATTAACCATTCTGTACTGACCCACGATCTCACCTGCTTGGAAGATGATGATCCTGCAGCAATTGCTGCTTTTAGTACCTTAACAATAGCTGGGATCATAAATTCCTTCATCGCGGTACATGCTACTATCAATACTCATGATGGTGCCATTTCTAACTTCTTTCGGACCCTTAGGTGAATTAAAACAAAAGGACCGAATGAGCATGCAATATAAAACCCGACAGTCTACTAACTTCAATGCCTTAAGGTGATAAGACATCAAATGGATACGTTGCATCAGGAGGATGTTAAGGATTTGACATGCGTCGGGTTACCGTCAGCAAGTGTCCTTTCTACTCAGTCGCCATGTGATTCACGGTCCTCATGGTAGGTGGTGTTCGTATTAGGACTGAGATCAGCGGCTGTGATCATCTCATAACGATGTCTGGCCACGTGATCTCCCATCTCATCCAAGGGTCCTGCTTTGAACGTTACACTTTCCTTAACACCTATATTGGCCAGTTCATCAACAAACTTGTTTCCTTTTCGGTGAACATGAATGAAGTTGATAGCCGAAGAAGTGCTCAGGATCTCCTGAAGCTGGTGCAGCCTTCCTTCCCATCTCAAATTCAGAGAGACCTTCGAAACCGCCACACCTCTCTGAATACGACATGCAATGGTGATCATAATGTTGGAGTCCCCTTCCACAATTAAAGGTAACCACTTTTTTGTAATCGCATAGTTAATGACATTAACCATGCCTTCTAATTCTGCAACATTGTTGGTAGTTTCACCCAGGTTACCCCAGAAAGAGCCTAACACCAGACCATGGTTGTTTCTAATGGCTCCCCCAAATCCTGCAGGCCCCAGGTTACCTTTTGCTGCCCCGTCAAAATTGAGCTTCAGGGTAGCAGCTGGAGGCGTTTGCCAAAAGTCATGGTTGGTGGATATTAATCTGTTTTGCTGCATTTTGGCCATGTCATTCGGTAAGTTATAAATTCCCCATTCATTCAAAATAAGTCTTTCTGCAGGATCTGTAATTCCAGTTTCAAGGGGTGGAATTTTCGTGTGTAAAGTTTCCTTGATATGCATTTCCATAACTTTCCAAATTGCCTCTGTGCTTCTTTTTTTTCCTAAAAAATTCTCTGGTTCCTCTCCTTCTAGATTTCCTAGACCATGAAACCCGAGAACAATTCCCAAATTCTATTAAGAAGTTTTCTTTTGAAGATTTTTCTCTTCTAGTTGGCCAAGGTCAACTCTAGTCAGCTTGGAACTCTAGCAGTTTTTTTGAATCTCTCTCCCCCCCTGTTCTAGAGGAAGGAAGCCACTGGGCACTTGTTAAGTAGATGATTAATGGATTCACTCTCGATCGTGCACATGCTACAACAGGAGGGTCCAAAGAAGCCCCTCTTATTAAGGTTTTCCCAGGTAAGGATATGACGGTGGACCAGCAACCATCCGAAAGTGGAAATTTTAGGATACTGCTTCATCTCCCAAACTTTTTTCCATTTTTCATCCCTGGGAATCCGGTCATGGCCATTCAGTCGACCAACCGCTTCTGCAATATTGAAGTTCCCCGTGTTAGAATAACCCCATCTGATTTTGTCCGGCCCATTGGCCCAAGGTATTTGACGTTTGAGGATTTCCTCATAGAAATTGTCCAGATTTTCTTCGGGAGTTAAGGTATGCCACCACTGGAGCGATTTCCACTGTCTAAACTGATGTCCGTCAGGTCCTGGACCTTCTCCCAGGGGCTACTCTATAAGTATAAAAACAACTCTGGTTGTCCTGCCCATCAAAGAGTCTTGGGAATTGTTGCCATGCATCTTGCAGAAAGGATGCAAAGTTTCCATTTCTTATCTCCCAAAAACTGTGATTTTTTACTAAATCACGATTCTCTTGGGCCAACTTCCAAATACTCGAACTAGGTTGTTCTTTGCCAAATCTGATGATGTCTTGTTTGGGCCACCTGGGGGCATATTTCCAATTCCATAGCCTAGCCCAAGGTTCCTCTCTGTGGGTGATCCATCTCCACCATATTTTAGCTCCTAAGACCTTATTAACACACACCAGGTCACGCAGACCGAGACCACCCAACCTTTTAGGAGTGCATAGAGTTTCCCAATTCACCAAGGCCCATTTCCTTTGGTCAGGGGTTCCTCCCCACAAGAAGTTCCTCTGCATATTGCGGATCATTTTCAAAACAGCTTTGGGTGCCACCATCATAGAGAACAGGTATATCGGCATAGCCTAAAGCATTGACTTGACCAAAATCAAGGGGCCAGGGAAATTCAGAGCTCGGAACGTCCATAAATCCAATTTGGTTTTGAATTTATCCAATAGGTCCTTCCAAGATATTTGTCTGATAGTGGATTCCATCAAGGGTGCCCCTAGATATTTCAACGGGAGGTGTCCTTCAAAGAATTCCAAAATGCGCAGGATGTTTCTATGGTGAATTCTGGGAGTGTTGAAGAAATAAACCTTAGATTTTTCTTTATTAATTTCTAGACCACTTCCCATAAGGAAGGTGTTAAGAATACCCTTCATGTTTCTGGCCTCCAGAACCGAGGAAGGTTCCATCAGCATAGTATCATCAACAAATTGTTGGTGTGTTTGAGGGGTTAGTTCATCCCCCAAGTCCAAACCCCAAATAACATTGTTCTCCTGGTCCGCCCGCAACATTCTTCCTAAACCTTCAACCATTATTATGAAGCGAAAAGGGGATAAGGGATCTCCCTTCCGAATTCCAAGGGTCGCAAGGAATGGTTGTGAGGGAGTTCCATTAACCAGAATTGAAAAGAAAGGGGATGATACCAAACTCATGATCCATTCCGTCCAAATGTTGCTGAAACCAAAAGCTTTTAACATTTCTGCAATGAACGTCCAATTTAGTTTATCATAGGCTTTTGATAAGTCAAGTTTAAGAAGCATACCTGAGATTTTCTCTTTTTTGAGCAAATGAATAGCTTCATGCACTAGAATAATGCCATCCAGAATTTGACATCCTTTTACAAACCCAGCCTACTCAGGTGAAATAATTAAAGGAAGAAGAGGGCGCAGCCGGTTTGCTATAACCTTTGTGATAGTTTTGTAGATCACATTACAAAGAGCAATGGGTCTAAACTTTTCGGGATCCTCTGTTCCAGTTTCCTTAGGAATGAGTGTGAGAAAGGTGGCATTAAAAGCTTTGAGAATGTTTCTGGTCAGACGAGAATCTTCCACAATGGCCAAGACCTCCACCTTCAACCAATCCCAGCAAGAGTGAAAGAATTTTGTGGTGAATCCATCCGGTCTAGGATCTTTGTCATCTGCCATTTGTTTGATGGCTTCATCGAGTTCCTCCATTTTGATGGTACCCATAATAAGTTTGCTGTGGTCTTCCGTGACCAATCTCAGGATGTGGCGAAGAAACTTCTCCCTTTAAGCTTTCCTATTGATATTAGGTTCATCCAGAAGGTCTTCGAAATGATCTTTCAGTGTCTGCTCTAATTCAGGTTGAGTTTCCACTGCATTTCCATCTTCCTTCTTAAGCCTCACCACCCTATTCCCATGATGGTTTTGGATGGTGGCTTTGTAAAAGAACTTGGTATTATGTTTGCCATCTTTTAGCCAACGACTTCTTGATTTTTGTTTCCATAAGAGTTCCTCCTGCTGGTCTTTAAGGTTGAGTTCATGCAAAAGAATTTGCTCCTGCTCTTTTAACTCCGCAGAATAGCCCTGATCCATAACCTCCTTTTGAACCATCTGAAGTTTAAGGTCGAGCAACTTCTTACCTTGGAAAATGTTCCCAAAGATGTCTTTATTCCGCTTCTTGATTTTTCCTTTGAGGTATTTTAACTTGTGTTGAAACTCATACATCTTAGTTCCCGGGATCAGGTCACAAGTCTACCACCACTTTCGTAATTGGTCAGAAAAGTCGGGGTGCAGGAGCCAGAATTGTTCAAACCTAAATGGATGATGGAGGTTTTCTCCTATTCGATGCCATTCCAGACAAATCGACCAGTGATCCGAGCCTGCCGATGGAAACACTACCGCAGAAAGATCCCTGCCTCCCATCATAATGGATTCAGAAACTAGAAACCTATCTAATCTAGAAGCGATGCTTCTGTCTCCTCCTCTATTGTTATTTCATGTGTAGAGGCCATTAGAGGTTTTAACATCGATCAACACCAAAATGTTTATTACCTCCGAAAATTCTCATTATTGGGGTGAAGACAACATCGACCTCCATGTTTCTCTTCAAGATTCTTGATTAAATTAAAATCTCCTCCTATTATCTAGGGCCTATCACCAGTCTCTCTTTTGAGATTCCTAATGGAATTCAAGAAGGAACTCTTTTGGTTGGCCAGAGATGGTCCATAAACATTAGACAGAAAACCTCTGACTCTCGTTCCTAAAATATGAAAAGCAGTTGATAAGATAAACTTTGAAGCCATCCAATCGGAAATACTTACTTCTTTAGGGTTCCAAAGAATGTCGATTCGCCCGGCCACACCAATAGCGTCTATTGCAACCGCATTGCAGTGTTTCCAGACTTTCTACCCAATGGCTTGAAGATCCATTTCTGAGCACTTTGTTTCTTGGAGAAAAACAATAGCAGGTTTCTCAAGTTCAATTTTCTGTCGTAAGAGGCGGATTTTTAGGATACTCTTGCACCCTCTAATGTTCCAAGATGTAATCCACATCTTATAACCGATTGAAGTTGGAAGATGCTAGAGCCGCATCAATGGTTGGATATTGACCCAAGGCCACCAGATTCTTTCTTATCATCTGATTTCTCTGCATGTTGCTTCGCCTGCCCCTTTTTTCACCCCTGGTAATCTTTTTCCCATCGTTCTCTTTGAGGGATTCATAAATTATACCCAAGGGTTTGCGATTTTTGGATTTAATGATCACTTTCTCCAGGAGTGAGACTTGATGAGGTGTAATAGGAATTGGATTTTTCGATTATACAGATCGCCTCCAAACCTTCTAGATCCAAATCTTCCAGTTACATTTCATCTCCGCCTTCCTCTTGCGAGGATCCTACATAGCCCCGAGCATCATCCTCGGGTATATGAGTAGTGCTGTCATCTTTTTGTTATTTATTTGTTGCTTCTACCTTTTCCTTCTTAGAAATGAATTCAACATCTTTTTATTCTTCCCCAGATTGCAAGACCTTATACCTATTGTGGATCATTGTTTTCTTATGAATTTTCGAGCCCCCGATCTTCCTGGCTTGCCGTTTCTTGCTAGTAACTCTTTTGAATCCTTCTCGGTCTTTTCCTTAAGAGTCGATCTTTCCTGCTGGTTGTTGATTAAACAGACAATCCCTGAATAGATGTCCATGTTCATGGTATCGCCGACATCGAAAAGGGATTTGTTCATAATCAATGGCCTGGAACCAATCTTCATCCTCCCAAGTTAGGTCTATTCCTGCCGAAAGGTCTTGGGATATATCCAAATAGAGGCATATGCGGGTGTGAGAAGTGTACTACATCTTCTTGGTTTGTTCAGAGACTTTTACGAACACCCCCAGCTCATTACCAATCTCCATAAGTATTTCCTCCTTCCAGTATTCAGAAGGCAAGGAGTAGAGTCTTATCCAGACCGATGCAATGGTTAAATTCTCTTTGTCTGGGTTGAACCGTTCCTTCCAAGGGCAGAGATACAGTCCAGCCGAATTGAAAAAGTATGGTCCATTGTAAAAAATCCTCGTGCGGTCTTCTTCATTAAAGAAAATCACCGTAAAAAAACCTTTAGCTCCCAATTGGATATCGTAATGTCCCTCGGGCTTCCAGGTTGTGTTGATCCACCACACCAACGCTTTCTCAGCTGGCCAGAACCCAACAAATTTTCCAATGAGCGCATGTTCCGTCATGTGTTGGATATCAGTTCGGACCCTCTCTGATTTTATGAGGTGTTTGGGAATCTTGTTTGCCTTTGGCATACACTGCCAAGGCTTTCTTGATTCTATCGTTATCTGCACAGAAGTGGCCACACCACTTGTCTGTGCCTCCATGTTCCCAGTCCCACTTCGAGGGGCAGGATCTTTGTTAATCTGCTTTCCTTTTTCCATATTCCCAGAAGAGACCAAGGCCTTGCCATCAGTGGCTGTACCCATGTCCTTCCCAGCCCTAATACCAAAGAAGTCCCAACAGAAACCCCACATCGTTACCAAAATCAGGAAACCTTCAAATCACCGTACTACCTTCTGCCTGCAATCGCCCGGTTTCAATATATTAATAAATTTTAAAAATATATATATAAATAATTATTATAACAATAAAAATATAAACTTCTTGAAAAATATAAAAATATAAATATAAATATGTATTCAGAATTCCCAGTGCCTCAATACCGGGAAAGATCCTATCGTGAAGGAGAGGTGATCACATATATACCACGTGGGCAAAGGAAATCTTGCTATATGCAATTGTCCTCAGAAGCACGTCCGGCATGAAGCAGTCAATCGCGCAACGTGAACAGGTTATGTATTTCCATGCAACGTCACTAAATATCACTTAACGCGAAGCTTAGACAGAAAGGCTGCGACAAGGTTGATGCGCAGAGTTGGAATTTTAAGACTAATAGAAATCATGAAATTTGCATGATTCCATCATGACAGCAAACAACAGTCTAATCTTTTCCGTGTGGCGTGGAGAAGCTGCCGTCCAGAAACAGACGAATAAAGGCTATGACGCAGTACACCGCGATATTGTATATATATATATATATATATATATATATATCATGCTACAGCATGGAATGTTTGCACTGTTTTCCCGGTGGAAGGCCCCCATGCTTCATCCTTCAAATTCTTCATTGGTCAAATGAATGCAACATGGCGCCGCACCGATTCTTCTCTTCTACTGCGCTGCTTCGAAAATTCCAAGCGTGAATACATGGGCGATGACATATTTACTTTCTTAATTGCGTCGTACTTTTCATTAAAAAAACCACCGAATTAACGAAACCATTGGCCAGTTATACCAAAGTTTTTTCTAATTATATTTATGAAAGATTAAGCTTTGTCAATTTATAGGTTTTGTGTTTTCTAACTTATTTTCTTAAATTTAAGAAATAGGACTTCTTGGCTAATCAAAATTATTTTAATTATTAAACTGTATTATAGAACGACTTGTAATTCATTTGTTTAGTTTATAATATTTTAAGAAAATAAAATATTAATAATAAAAATTTGTTTTAAATTTAAAATATTTTAATATTAACTATAACTTTAAAAAATACAAAAAATTAATATTTCAATATTAATTATAAATTCAAATAGTCTGTGAAATTTTATGATAAATTTATTATTAAAAAATTAACAAAGATAAGAATAATAGTCCAACCAAGCACTAGAGTTGTGTAAGTAGAGTTATGTTATACACTATTAAAGAATTCTTGAGTTGTGTTAGACACAATTAAAGAATTTTTGTGAGGAGAAAAAATGTAAGTTCAAAGTTGAAGAAATGTGTTAGAATAGTGTTGTTTATAGAATTTAAAAAGATTATTATAAAATACGTTTAAAGAGAGTTAATTAAAAAAAGTATTTTCCATTAAATTAATTTTATTTTTAATTCAATTTTACTTAATAAAAAATATATAAATTTAATTTAATTAAACAAGTTGAAGAGTTGTTAAATTAAAAACATATCACCATATAAATAAGAATAAAATATAGTTTATTCAATCACATTTAAATATTCTATAATTAAATAATATATATATATATATAAAATAAAATTTATATAATATAATATAAATTAAATAACCCTTAACATCATATAAATTTACATTTTTATTTTTTAAAATAAAATTCTATATTAAAAAAAACTCTATCACATGTGAATTAATTACATCATAACTCAATTAATTTAATCATGAAAATTTAAAGGTTCATATATAAATGTTGACCATTTTTCATACATTCATTCCATTTCAATATATTAAATTATATAATTAATATAGTTTCATTTTAAATTTAAATTTGTATATGTAAAGAAAAATTTACACCTAATCTCTTTTTGTACTTTACATGATTTCTTTATATGATTTCCTATTAGTCTTAATTTTTTTATTTTATAAATGGATGTGATTTTTTAACTATTTTTTAAATTTGATAACATTAACATTTTCCCATATAAAATATTTCCTTTATATGTTTTCTAAGTTTTATTATGATTTTTTTATTTTTTTTATTATTATATAGTTTAATATATATAAGATTTTTAATTTAAATATATTTAAAAATTATAAATTAATAAAACATATGGTGTATAAATGTGTGAAACCCCTCTCTCTATATATATATAGTATTCTTCTTAAAAATATTTTGTACAATTGTATCTACATTTCTTTTTTCTTTTTTTCCATGAACAAATATTTTTTCAAAAAAAATAATGTTAATTTTATATTCTTTTTTAAATTATGAAAATTATCCTAACCCTATAATTATGAGGTCAAATGTTAGTGTAAGGTTTGAGGGTCTTAACAAAATCAAACAAATAGTATATATTTGTTTTAAAATTGGATAGGGAGTGTCTTAACAATATACTCATTCACTATCTATTTATGGTAGAAATGAAAGTTATTTTTTTAATTTAATATATCTCAAGAGAGTAAAAAATAAAAAAAAATAACAAACAATTTATTATTAAAAAAATCATTTATTCATTGTAGCAAAGCTTCACGATGCACTATGTGAATTTTTAAATGCCCAACCCCACAATATATGTGCAGCCCAAAATTCACAAAAAGGACATCCCTCTTAGGCCCATTGTCCATGCCATTGGAGGCCCAACCCATGCCTTATCTAGATTCTTAGCTGATAAACTTTCTCCCTTTGTTGGGATAAACTTGTTTCATCAAGGATTCTTTTGATTTCATTATTAAAATTCAAAACATTGTCCTTGATGAGGGAGACCTTATGGTTAGTTTTGACATTGTCTCTCTCTTTACCAAAATGCATGTTCCTCAAGCCTTTGACATCATTTATAAGCTTGTTGATAAAGAAACCCTCAATTTGATATGAATCTGCCTCACCTCCACCTTCTTTCCCTTCAAAGTCATGTTCTATGAGAAAATTGAAGGTACAACCATGGGATCCTACTTATCTCTAGTTGTTTCCCACATTTTTATGGAACAATTTGAAACCCTAGCATTGAATAGTTTCTCCCTGAAACCATTGTGTTGGTTTAATTTTATTGACGATACCTTTGTCATCTGATCCCATGGGCTTGGAACCCTTAACAAATTTCATTCTCACTTGAACAATATCTCCCTTCACTTCCAATAAACTATGGAAATTCAACAAGACAACTCTCTTCACTTCTTAGACATTTACATCACCCACCAATCGGACTGTTCCCTTTCTCAACAAATATTCCACAAAAACACCCACACTAATATGTATCTTCATGCTCAATCCAACCACCATCCAGCTCGAAAATTAGTTGTCCTTAAAACCCTTATTACTAGATCTATTCATATTGTTGATCCCCAACACTTTAATGAATTAAAATATCACCTAACCAATTCCTTCCTTTCCAATGGTTACTCCCTTAAGCAAATTAAAAAATCTTTTTCTTCCATCCAACTTCCCAAACCCAAGCGCAAAACTTCTTAATCTAACACTTCTCATGTGTTAATCTCTCTTCCTTTCATTCAAGGCATTACTGATTGCATATCTAAAATATTAATTAAGAAAAATATTAAAACTATTTTCAAACCTTACATAACTCTCAAGAATATATTTCGATGTATTAAAGGAAAATTTGAACCCCTTCTCTCCTAGGGTGTCTATCAAATTCCATTTTCATGTGGAAAATCCTACATTGGACAGATGGGTCATTGTCATTACATTCAAACATGCCTAAAAGAGCACAGTGTTGAGACCAATCACAATCACATCTCTAAATTAGCCATTGTAGAGAGCTCTTATAATTCCATTTACACCTTATTTGCTTTCATCAAACCAAGATCCTATCCCACACTTCTCATTATACCTCTAGGATTATCATAGAAGCTCTAGAAATAAAAAAGAATCCCAACAACTTTAACCGTAAGGAAGCGTACAATATTAGTCATTCATGGAAACCCTTGATCCATCATTTAAATCAAAATTTGACTTAATCCTTGGATCAGTACCCTTTTCTTTTCCCTTCTCTATGATTACCAGGATCTTGTCGAGCTAAATATATAACATATTAATCAACATTTAATTGTCAACCCGGGAAGGTAGACTTAGAGGAACCAGCACAGGAAATGCAGGGTTGAAGAGGGAAGTGAAAGAATGTCAACTAATATCTGAACTGCTAAAAGAAACTTGCTGGAAGAAGCTACTGTACTCTACTCTGTTCTGCACTCGTTCAACACTACTCTGTACCAATTTCATAAAACTGTTCTGCACCAATTAAAAATGATCATATGCATGTAAAAAGATCTATTGAACACTGATGACTGAAAACAATTAAGTTTCTGCTACTTATTACTCCACACAACTTAGCAACCTTCTATTCTATAATGAGATGAAAACCTTTTATTGCAATCCAATGAAACCTTCTGTTTAATCCAAAAACATTCTTGAATATTACTTCTATTCTATGAAATCGAGGAGACAACTGAACGTGAAAATTGAACTCTGAAAGATGAAATCAATGGCTGGAAAGATAACATTAAACTTGAACTTGAAATGCTAAACCCTCTGTTGTAATCGAATGAAACTTTCTGAATTCAAATCTGCTACTTTTGCACTATTAAATCAATGAGAAAACTGAAGATGTAAACTGAAATCAAATCTTTCCTGAAAGATGATGTTCAAATCTGAGGATGGAGTCTACTGTAAATGAAATGTATACCACTTTGTTTCCATCGAAGGGGGCACTGCCTTCGTTGTCAACATACTGGTCTTTAAATCAACACATACTGAAAAATGAATAACTTACAACAAACTTCTAATGACGAAATCGTATCAATGAACAACTCTCATTACTTTATTGAAAAAAAGAAGAACAATATAAGCACTGGAAATTCTATCTATATTCCACTCTTCTATATAATTTATGCCCTCCATCTCTATTCTCAAGCTTTATTTATACATGAACAGATGGACAAGATCCATCCCAAAGTTCAGAAATTCGAGCAACTACTCAGAAAATGGCCAACACCAAATTTGGCAAAATCACGTCTGTTCCGGAAGGGATTTCTCCACATTCGTTCATAAATTCTAAAAACTGCTCGCGATTAGGGGTAAATGGGGTCATTTGTGAAGTGGGTTTCGAACCGTTTTGAAAAATGCCCAACCGTTTGTTCAGAAATTCAGCCCGAAATCAGGGTCCTGATCAAGGACGGAAATGCCATTTTGAGAAAATGACATCCTCAGAACATCACTGGATAACTGCACTTGCGTCCTGGAAGCGATTGGAAATCAAACAAGATGTTATCCTGAGCAATAAAATCCCCCTAATCTCTGGTTCAGCCAACATAGATCTTCTTTGAAGCGCCGGGACAAGCATTGGGCCAAATAACCAAAAGACTCCCGCATAAAAGAAATAAAGACTCATTAATTGACCAAGCATTTAAACAGAGGATTAAAAAGCCCAATTTTATACATAAAACAAGGTAAAGTAAGAAATAAATAATTAAAAATTACTTACCAAACCTTATCAACGTTGGTCTCCACAAAAGCACGACCGTGCACAAATCAACATTAATAAAACTAACTATTATGTGATTTCATAAGTTTTATGCTAGAAAATGATGTATTGGATAGCCAAAATAGGAGACCAACATCTCCCCCAACCCAAAGATCTTGCAGGTCCCTATGCAAGAAAGTCTCATACAAACAAAATTTGAAACTCAAAGTAAAGTCTGATAGAATTAAAGTCTGATCTTGCAGACTTTACTCATCATTCCCGCATTTAGCAGGTCAGACATGCTGATGAACATCTGTGGTGATCAACAATAAAGTGTTCCAGGAGCAAAACTTGCTAACAGAAGGACTTGATCCAAAACAAATCATGAGAAAAACACATAAAGCTGATGGCACAAAGCTGAGAAACTCAGCATCTAAAATAGAACAAAGTGGCCCTCATTAATGGCCTTGCCATCCAAAAAATCAAAGAAATAACCATGGCCCAAATCCAAATTCAGGGCCTTCTTAGAAAGTCCAGCTGCTAGAGAATTATGCTCCCGGAAAACGTGCTTGAAGATCACCTGAGGAGCCATGTGGATCAAATATCTTATATCTTTGCACCAAGGCATCAGAAAAGAACATCAAATGCCGACAATCGATTGAGCCATGAAATAACTATCAAGGAGTCTCCATAAATTAGCTAAATTGGGACAGCTAACCTCATAACACTTAAAAAAAAACTCCAATTGCAATAAAACAAGGATATTATTTTTATTAAAGGTTGCCAATCAATAATAAAGGATGAATATTGTCCAAATTAACACCATAAAAAAAAACTGTGATGTATCAATTAAATGAATGCCAAAGTTATCATGGTAGGTCATAGCTCAACAATTTTTTTTTCTTTTTTTAGTAATGGCAAAAGCATTTAATTATAACCATAAACCTCAATATATAGCAATTAAGACTTACCCAATCATGCCATGTGCATTCCTTTTATCAGCATTTCTTACCTTTTCCATGTCAATTTGCAAAAATTTTCTATTCCGGTACTTCATCCATCATTTAATCCAGTACTTCAGCCAATGTAAAATACAGCAGTGCTTTCATATTGATAAAAATAAACAAAAATTACCAGCATAGTAGTAATTACTAGCATCTTGAGCAGCAGCTGTGCTATTCAAGTAAATGCACTCACACAGTGATGTTAAACCATTAACTTTCCCAATATGCAACACTCAAGTGAGTTAATAAACAAATAAACTGAATTAAAATTTGTTTGATCCAAACAGTTCATGGCATAATTACCTCATTTCTAGCTTACTGCTGCACCTAATCACACAAGAAACCAAACTGTGTCATGAAATCAATTTCTATTAACAATACAAAACAAACAATCGGAATGCAAACTTCAATCAATCACCCTTACTCCTATGTAACTATAATTCTCAACAATCATAAATGCAGACTTCATCAATCACCGTTACTTCTATGTAACTATAATTCTCAACAATCATAAATGCAGACTTCATTCTTGTCATTCATACAGAACTTTTTCCACCAGGACATGTGCCACAAGGCAAGGGGAATACTAACAGAAGCTAATGGGGTATTGGTCCACTTTGACCCAGTTTCACAGAAGATAGTTTGAGTAGTGCCAAAAACTGTACTGAAATCCTCAGCTATGTTCAGGACTTAGAAAACATCAGGCATGAACCTTCTTTTACTAGAATCAGGTAACCCAAAATGCAGAATAGATGGAGATGATTATCAACTGGCTATCAATTGACTTTTTCAATGAGTTTATTAAATTTTAATTAACCACCCTTATGGCCTCTCTTTTACCTTTACATAGGTACATTGTTCATACAGTCAAGTATAGATGAGGCTGTTAAAGAAGATATTAGAGTCAGAACCCACTGCCAGCAAGCCCGTTCAGTACTCCGATGGGGTAACTGTAACATCTAAGAAGCTTCTTCCCCAGGCAGATGCCCCATTGCCAACAGGCCTGTTCAGCACCCTGATGGGTTTTCCTGTTTATACCACAGGTCGGTACCCGCTGCCAGCGGACCTGTTCAGTATTCCGGCGGGTTAACCTCTTGCACCCATTTTCTATCAGAGGCTCTTGTCCCAATTTCACCTTAAAGATAAATTTTATGATTTGCTCAAGCATAGATGAGTGGGGGAGCTGCTCTGAAAACCATCTAGGAGTGGGATGTTACCAGAATTGGAAGAGTATTCTTTGTACATGCCTGTAAAAATTTTCCCAGATGAACAACTAACCTTTGCAACTGTAGAAAGTGAAAGTCATAAAGTGGCTGTACAACAATGTATATATATGTATTTAGTATTATAACAGCCAATAGATAATAACCCCCAAACTGCCCAGTCCTGGATACCTTTTTCAAAATGATGCCTGTCTTAAAAATAATTTAATTCCCATAGCTGTTACTAAAAACAATTCCCTCGCTCTATCTAGTGTGAAACCAAGTCAAATGGTCCTAGTAACCCATAAGTTCATAAGCAAAAACCCCTTAAATCACTGATGGAGACAATGCCAGGTGGATAAGTACTCATATGAATAACAAGGACAGGTCTGAAAACCCTAACAGCACACATCTTATTTACTTGATACAGGCATTCCAATCAGCCAGTGAAACTTAGAAATTAATCCAAATTAACACAGTCTTAAAAATGCTTTGCAAAAATAATCAAAGGCTGAAATAGGGGTAGTGACGGAAAGACTTCCCTTATGCTTTCAAAACATCCTGAGCCTTACTGACAAGAATGTCTGCATCCTTCCCCCATGCCGAGTCTTTTGCATGTCCTCATGCAAACGAATTCACCTCTGTAACACTGACATGGTAATAGAATGTGAACAGTCCCGAAAACTGCCCATCTTGATTAATAGGAACTGCTGAGAAGAGCCCCTGTACTCTGATCATAGTCTAGCAACTCATCCATTCATCACTTAGATAGAAAATCTTCAATCATTTCTTATTTGAGTTGATGCTCTTTTTATTTGCAGAAAACATAAACTATCTAAAGGTGTTATCTTTTATTCACTACCCTACCTACCTACTTAAAGAAATGAAACATTTCTTTAAGTATAGACAAATAACCAATGTAGCCACCGTCTTAGCAGAATCATCAATAAATTCATGCCCTTTGATAGAATATATAGATGCATAATTACCAAGGCATGCTGATCAAGCAACACCGGTTGCTTGATGTCCAAGAATTGTTGAAGAAGAAGATTATCTGAAGGCTGTAAAATAGATTGAAACCAATGGTCAATATGATTATGCATACCATGTTCTTTCTCAGCTGGATTGTCTAACTGTTCATTGTTCTCTGCAGGTTGGAAAAGGTGTTCCATCAGAACCATTGAATCAACTGATTCCTCCTCCGTCTCTTGAGATGCAGAGATCTCTTCAAGTTCCTGCAAGATGCACGAAAGTTCCTGCAACAATCTCTTCTTTCGTTCATTCATTCTTGGATCCATTAGTCAATTTTATTTATTTATTTATTTTTATTTTTATTGTGATTTTTTTTCTTTTTCTTGTAGGGGGTTTTCTAAAAACTTTGAAAGTCACACCAACTGATAATAATTCTGAAACCCACACTAACTTGAAATAACATGAAATGCACTCTTGCTGAAAGGAAAACTGCTTCTACTGAATCAAATACACACCCTCTCATACTGATGAAATCGACTGCTGAATCAAATCTAACACTGCTGAAAGGAAGACTCTGCTGCTGTTAAATAAAACCTACTGAAATAGAAATTTCTTTGCTGCTGAATGTAATCTAATACTGCTGAAATAAACCACTTGCACACTAATTAAATCAAATCTGATCTGGCTAAGAATGAAAGCACACCTACATCCACTCTCCAATCCTTTTTAGTACCTCCCCGACAATGGCGCCAAAATATCGAGCTAAATATATAACATATTAATCAACATTTAATTGTCAACCCGGGAAGGTAGACTTAGAGGAACCAGCACAGGAAATGCAGGGTTGAAGAGGGAAGTGAACGAATGTCAACTAATATCTGAACTGCTAAAAGAAACTTGCTGGAAGAAGCTACTGTACTCTACTCTGTTCTGCACTCGTTCTGCACTACTCTGTACCAATTTCATAAAACTGTTCTGCACCAATTAAAAGTGATCATATGCATGTAAAAAGATCTATTGAACACTGATGACTGAAAACAATTAAGTTTATGCTACTTATTACTCCACACAACTCAGCAACTTTCTATTCTATAATGAGATGAAAACCTTTTATTGCAATCCAATGAAACCTTCTGTTTAATCCAAAAACATTCCTGAATATTACTTCTATTCTATGAAATCGAGGAGACAACTGAACGTGAAAATTGAACACTGAAAGATGAAATCAATGGCTGGAAAGATAACATTAAACTTGAATCTTTAAATGCTAAACCCTCTGTTGTAATCGAATGAAACTTTCTGAATTCAAATCTACTACTTTTGCACTATTAAATCAATGAGAAAACTGAAGATGTAAACTGAAATCAAATCTTTCCTGAAAGATGATGTTCAAATCTGAGGATGGAGTCTACTGTAAATGCAATGTATACCGCTTTGTTTCCATCGAAGGGGGCCCTGCCTTCGTTGTCAACATACTGGTCTTTAAATCAACACATACTAAAAAATGAATAACTTACAGCAAACTTCTAATGACGAAATCGTATCAATGAACAACTCTCATTACTTTATTGAAAAAAAAAAGAACAATATAAGCACTGGAAATTCTATCTATATTCCACTCTTCTATCTAATTTATGCCCTCCATCTCTATTCTCAAGCTTTATTTATACATGAACAGATGGACAAGATCCATCCCAAAGTTCAGAAATTCGAGCAACTACTCAGAAAACGGCCAACACCAAATCTAGCAAAATCACGTCTATTCCGGAAGGGATTTCTCCACATTCGTTCAGAAATTCTAAAAACTTCCCATGATTAGGGGTAAATGGGGTCATTTGTGAAGTGGGTTTCGAACCGTTTTGAAAAATTCCCAACCATTTGTTCAGAAATTGAGCCCGAAATAAGGGTCCTGATCAAGGACGAAAATGCCATTTTGAGCAAATGACATCCTCAGAACAGCATTGGATAACTGCACTTGCATCCTGGAAGCAATTGGAAATCAAACAAGATGTTATCCTGAGCAATAAAATCCCCCAAATCTCTGGTTCAGCCAACATAGATCTTCTTTGGAGCGTCGGGACAAGCGTTGGGCCAAATAACCAAAAGAATCCTGCATAAAAGAAATAAAGACTCATTAATTGACCAAGCATTTAAACAGAGGATTAAAAAGCCCAATTTTATACATAAAACAAGGTAAAGTAAGAAATAAATAATTAAAAATTACTTACCAAACCTTATCAACGTTGGTCTCCACAAAAGCACAACC